>CM045893.1:4885000-4925000 GCA_025169545.1 Anguilla japonica | reverse complement strand
TCCTCATAGTTTTGCAAGTAGTGCAGTGTTTAGTGCGGTTGGCACATGAAGACCAGGCAGCAGACATAAAACTTGCCCGTAACAATGTGATGCGTACAAACCCAAGAGACTGCCATTATCCCTGCCTGGCAACAGGCATCATTAGACTGAAACCCAGTGCGTTGGCAGACTGACCAGTGCAGTGTAGCAGGCCACCATCTTGTTTTGATGAAAATTTCGATTGTGAGGTTTTTTTTTCTTCAGTTTTTTTCTTTACCGCACTCGAGCCTTCGTTGACTAAAGCAATTTTTCTGGCTACTGAAGAAAATATTCCTGGAATCGGCTAATAATATGAGCTAATTATTTGATGACATTCTCCTTTGACGTACGTACTTGTATTTGATACATGATCATGTGGTTTTAAGGACATTTAATTTTGCTTATTTTTGCACAGGGTTTTTGAGGTCTCTCAAGCAACAAGCATTTTTGCAGTTCAGCAAAGAGTCAGACATACAGTATGATCCCTAAACATCGCCAACCTGTGCGTACAGATGTGTAGGAGATGTGTCACTGAATGCGGACGTTGAAGCACCATGACAACAAAAATATGTGTTAGAGTTTGCCGCTGTTCCTGCAGTGTTAATATTGATGGCAGGTATTAGGGTGTATTCGGGTGTGTTAGAGTTTGATTCTGCAATGTTAATATTGATAGCAGGTATTAGAGTGTGTTAGAGTTGGACGCTGCAGTGTTAATATTAGGGTGTGTTAGGGGGTATTAGGGTGTGTTAGAGTCAGACAGAGCTGGGTATTAGAGTGTGTTAGAGTCAGACAGAGCTGGGTATTAGAGTGTGTTAGAGTTGGACGCTGCAGTGTTAATATTAGGGTGTGTTAGGGCGTATTCGGGTGTGTTAGAGTCAGACAGAGCTGGGTATTAGAGTGTGTTAGAGTTGGACGCTGCAGTGTTAATATTAGGGTGTGTTGGGGGGTATTCGGGTGTGTTAGAGTCAGACAGAGCTGGGTATTAGAGTGTGTTAGAGTCAGACAGAGCTGGGTATTAGAGTGTGTTAGAGTTGGACGCTGCAGTGTTAATATTAGGGTGTGTTGGGGGGTATTCGGGTGTGTTAGAGTCAGACAGAGCTGGGTATTAGAGTGTGTTAGAGTTGGACGCTGCAGTGTTAATATTAGGATGTGTTAGGGGGTATTAGGTTGTGTTGGAGTCAGACAGAGCTGGGTATTAGAGTGTGTTAGAGTTGGATGCTGCTGTGTTAATATTAGGGTGTGTTGGGGGTATTATGGTGTGTTAGAGTCAGACAGAGCTGGGTATTAGAGTGTGCTAGAGTTGGACGCTGCAGTGTTAATATTAGGGTGTGTTAGGGGGTATTAGGGTGTGTTAGAGTCAGGTAGAGCTGGGTATTAGAGTGTGTTAGAGTTGGACGCTGCAGTGTTAATATTAGGGTGTGTTAGGGGGTATTAGGGTGTGTTAGAGTCAGACAGAGCTGGGTATTCGGGTGTGTTAGAGTCAGACAGAGCTGGGTATTAGCCGCTGTTTGAGTGCTCAGTTATTTTCGGGGGCCAGATGAGGCCCACATCCCGCCGGAGGCAGCTGTGGATGCTGCGGAGGAGAGGCGCCAGTGTCGGGGGTGATGTCATGGTCCCAGCCATTGATCCAGCACTCTGTTTGGACAGTCCCACTCAGCAGAAGAGCCAGGAGCTACTCCCTGGGCATAAATCCCGGTTCCTCAGGGGGTTTTGGGGGGTGGGGGTAGGGGGGGTGGTGGGCGGGGGAGGGTGGTGGGCGAGCAGAGAGCAAAGAGAGAAATTTCACTGTTAAAGTTGTAATGTTGAGATAAATGCACATTGGAAATTAATTACAAATTTTTTGTGGGGTTACATTGAATACATTGTAAATTTAAACTGATAAGTGCATGTGCATGAGTATGAGTCAAGTCAAGTCAAGTAGTCAAGTCAAGTAGAACTTTATTTGTCCCCAGTGGGGCAATTGGTTGTGCAGCAGTGAAAGCAGGACCGAGGCAATTAAATACAGCATATAATATGATTGCGTATGTGTGTGTGTGTGTGTGTGTCTGTCTGTCTGTCTGTCCAGCTTTGTGTGTGTGCATATGTGCATCTGTGTGTGTGTGTGTGTGTGTGTGTGTATGTTTGTGTGTCTGTGTTTGTGTGTGCATGTGCCCATATGCATCTGCGTGTGTGTGTGTGTGTCTGTGAGTTTGTGTGTGCATCTGTGTGTGTGTGCGAGCGTCTGTGAGTTTGTGTGTGCATCTGTGTGTGTGTGTGTGCGTGCGTCTGTGAGTTTGTGTGTGCATCTGTGTGTGTGTGTGTCTGCATGCATGCGGGGGGGGGGGGGGGGGGGGGTGGACTGTAATCCTGTGTGGTAGGTGTGGTATTCTGGCTGAAGATCAGAAAGGACTTTTTTTTTTTTTTTTTTTAAACGCGGTTCTGCCGCACGCACGGCCAGGGAGCGAGAGAGCGGTGAGAGGAAGAGCGCGATGGCGGGCGGAAAGAGGGAGGAGGTTTGGACGGATGACAGTAACCGTTAGCCCAGCGAGAGGAGGCGCACGGGCTGCTTCCAATTACCCCAACCGGCTGGGTCCAGGGCCCAGTAGTTAAGCGTTTGTGAAAAAAGAGGCAAAAGTTTTAACGTTTGCGAAAGAAATTCAACCCGGACGACTTGTTGCTTGCGTAATGTACTGAAGCAGGAGGTTCGATGTACTCTCTGTCGCACGTTTATCTTTAAGATGAATAACATCTTGGTACTGCGAGAATAATGATGGATTTTGTTTCACAGCAGATTTCAAATGCGGGGTTATTGGCCAGTGAGTAAAATCAGAGTTAGGGAGTGTAGAGTAACAGTACCGGGCCCCAGTGAGAGAAAAAAAAAATGATACAGCTCCAATTCAGTAGCAGAGAAATGTAATGAAAAGAAATGCATTAGCAGGATTGGCTGAGATTAGATTTTCTCTGGGACACAGTCAACATTGTGCACTGTAATATCTCTTCATGGTATCAAAAAGTACAGCAAAATATGAAACCAACATTTTATCTGTAGTCCACTCAAGCACAGACACACATATTTTCACTCTCACTGCCTCTCTCTAGCCTTGTGAATCTTTGTACTCCTAGATGATCCTAAAAAAGAGATGCAGCTTTCTCTTATTCTGTCTCCGGTAGAACCTTTTATGTAGTTCGATTACTGTCCAAATGGTGTAAATTAATTAATATCAATTAACAAAAATAAATAAATTATATTATGTAAATACAGAACCTTACTTTCAAATATAAATCATGATCCGAAAGTAAATTAGTCATAACAAACACAAATTAAGACTAAGAAAAAGAAAACATGCAGCATGGTTTTTCAAATAAACACTGGACGTTTCACATGCATATTTCTCGCATTGCAAACACAACAGCTGTTTGGATTGCTTTTGCATGTGCAATTACATTTGTGACTCACAATGTGCGGCTTCACTTACGTTTAAGAACTGACACGTGAGTTTTGGCAGTGATTTGCCACGTCTTTGGTGCCAAAATAATTCAAACAGATATCTGTGTGAGCACTGAGATTTCAGACTAACATCCTGGAGGGGGGGGGGAGGTTTTTCGGCCCAGCCAATCAGTCTCTTACCAACTGAATCAAGTCTTTTCAGACCAGTCAACCGGCAGACCAACCAATCCAAATCACTCAGTTCCACCTCAGGTGACTTTTCCAGTTTAAATAAATCTGTAAAGTTTGGTCAGAAAGTTTCAGGCCTGGTAGCCAGTCAGCTAGTGACACTTTACACAGACAGACTGACACTTTTTGAGAGTATTTCATTCGTTCTAATACACCAGACAAGATCAGTAAAGTGTAGAAAATTGTTTTTTTTTCTGGCAAGATAGATTTATTAAATTTATTTAGCTGCCTAGCTAGCTAAATGGCTAGTGGCTACAAGGCTCAAAACCTTGCTTGGCCTTACTGGCTCTAGAAAATGTCCTTGAGGTGGATCAAGGTGGTTTGATTTCCCAGTGGTTCAGGTGACCAGACATCCTAGCCTTTCCTGGGCCGTCTTCTTATTTTGTAAAAGGGGCGTGGTTTTGGTTGGTAAGAGCCTGTTCTGATTGGCTTGGGGAAAAGCTCCCTCCGCCAGGAATAGCAGTACTTGAGATCATCGCCACAGAGACATTTTTGTTGTTTTTGGTAGTGAGGACATGGTAAATCGAGTCATGTTACCATTCTCAGAAGTGACTCAAAGTACACACTGTGAGTCACTGACTTCATTGTGCTCGCAAAAGCAGTTCTGAGAAATTCACATTTGAAATGTCTAATATTCATGAGGAAAATACTGTTGCATTTATTGGCAAATCATTGTTTTTTATTTGTTGATTGTGATTTATTTTTGGATCGTGGAAATATGTTTAGAAAGCTAGGTGGGTGTATTCACAGAGTGTGATCCAGACAGGAAAGTTTTTATATAAAGTGTGATCTAGACTGGAAAGATTTATAATAATATATATAATTGTTATTGAGTTGCTTACAAATATTGACAGGTCATCACCCTCTTACTCTTGAAGTACCTTACGACCCTGTTTTGCTGTCATGATTCTTATTTTACTGTGTTTTTACCCATGTTAAGTGCCTTTCAGGCAGCCTGGGCATGGTCAGTGGTGATGAAATTATTGAAGATTGAGAATACTGAAAATAAATATAAAAAATGTTGGAAAATCTTAAGAAAAATTCTTCAACTTCCAGCATATGGAGTTTTCAAAGGTCCCTGGGGGGTTTGGATCAGGGCTGACATGTTAACACTCACGCCCCTCTTCCTTCCCCCCCCCCCCCAATGATCAGAACGGAAGGTTCCGGAGAGCGCAGGCGGGGCCGGCGGTTACAGCAGAAAACCCCCCCCCCCTCCTCTGCCCCCCCCCCCGGGGGATGTACACACACCGCACGCTGACTCCCTCTCCTCTGTTCCCCGACCTGACCACAAAGTACCGCTCTCTCTGAAATAGCAACCCTGGGGGCGGGGGAGGACATGGGGGGGGGGGGGGGGGGGTACGGGGAGGGAACGGGGGAGAGCCCAGCGTGGCAGCGGCTTTTTTTCGACGCATCTCAGGGGTTTTGGGTGTCGGCTGGAAGGGGTCAGAGCGGGGAGAGACCAGCACAGGCACGCCCTGGAGGGGGAGCCCCAGGAGGAGCGGGCCCTCTGTGGGGCAGCTCTGGGGCAGACAGCTGCTGCACGCGCTGAACCCTTCCCGCTAAAGCCGCCCCCCCCCCCCCCCCGCCCTTTCCTCAACCCCCCCCCCCCCCCATTTAAACAGCCCCAGAGCACAGAGCAGCGTGTGCTGCAATCTGTGGCACTCGCAAAAAGTCTGTGCCTTAGGCCATGCAATGCCACACGTTACACCAAAGAGCTGCGTGTCTGTAATGAGGCCGTATGCTGCAGTGCTTTAGCTGCACAGAGCACTGGGGTCCCCCCCCCCCCATCCCACACCCCCCCCCCCCCCCACCCACAGAGAAAGTTTAGACACACCCAGCCTCACATTTAGTTTACCTTCACCATTTCCTGCTGCACCTCTGCCACGCAACATCATTTATCATAACCGCTGTGTGTATATATATATATATATATATATATATATATATATATAGAGAGAGAGAGAGAGAGAGAGAGAGAGAGAGAGCGGCCATTTTATATTTATATCTTCCTTCTTCCCTTAATTTAACATCTAAAGGGGAAAATTATAGGATACGTATTGCACTGTAATTAGACCGACTACAAAGTAAATGTTCTGGCATTACGTTTGGTACAGTGCGCGATACTGTAAGTCTGGGCTCGCAGATGAAATCTATTTGAGGTCCAGTGTAGAAAGAGCATTTTAGCGATGCTAAATGTCCTTCTTATTGTGTGTGCATGTTTTTTAATGTTCATAGTGCGAGCGTTTATGTGCCAGATTCAGCGCAAAAAGCAGGTGGTCTTTCTGTAAGGTTTTCAGTGGTATGCCTCCCCCCCACCCCCCCACCCCCCCCACCCCCACATCACAATTTATCACCCTGCTTCACAGCTAAGAGGCTGATTGACGTCAAGTCATGACGCGACCACTTTTCCACCTCAAACAGATCAGTGTGTTTTTCATCAAATTACCGACGTCAAAAAAAGCTTCAATTTCTGCCCCAGTAATCAACGTTACATTGACCTCGTTGACTGGACGTCTAACCGATGTCAAAATGGTTGGCGGGTCAGCGGATCGTTGAACGGAACACGCTTGTGTGCCTGTACTTCCTGCTAGCCTCCACACAATATTCCAGAAGGACGTGCTAAAGAGGCATATCCCTCATCAGACTAGGTTCATGGCCGGGATAACCTTGCAGGTCTACACTAACACACCGACCTGCAGGAAAATTCTAGATGTCACGGATATCTGAAAAACGCGAGCTTTGCCGATCAGTGAGGCTGCGTCCGTGGCGCTCCCCGATCCATATGCTCTGCTGAGCACCGAGCGCTCTGCATCCTGTAGCTGAACGGAGGGGTGCCAAGCGGCACAGGAAGGTGCCAGCTCGTGCAGGCAGTCTGATGGCGATGCCAGTCCGGTGCCAGTCCGGTGCCAGTCCCCGTATCTCAATTACGCACACAAAGGCCTGGCATCCCATCGCCGGACAGCTGGGCTCGTCAACACTGTCAGGGGGTGCAGCCAAAACGGCTCATTCCATCCGTCCCCCTTCCCGTCCCCCTGTCCCCCCCCCCCCCCGTTCCCCCCCCCCCCCCACCCCCGTTTCTGAATGATCTCAGCATAGCCCCACCGCACACACTTGCTCACACGTGGCTCCACTTTACTCTAAATGCACAAAGCTTCGCCACATGCACTCTCTGCACAACGATGCCTTTTGATGACACTGACAGCGGCGATGTCGTAGTTTAACGTGAATCATCAGAATGAAACGAATACGCCGTTAAATCAGACGCAAATATAAAATAAAAAAACTTTTGTGCACTACAGTCCACAGTTCCCACTGGGGCCCACAAAAATGAGCTCATCACCACAGTGATGTGAGAAGTGAGCATTTTTGGGTCATTATCGATCCCTCTTACTTTTGCCTTGATGCATTTGTTCAGATTCACTATGTCAGGGGTACTCAAATCTGACCCCCAAGGCCAGTACTGCTGCTGGTTTTCCTTCTTCCCCTCTAATCAGGGACTGATTTAAATCCAGGACACCAGGTGAGGTAAATCTCTGGCCAACTGGCAACATGAATTAATCAATTATCTATTGGGAAGAAAAGAAAAGCAGCAGCACTACTGGCCTGCAGGGCCATATTTGAGTATTTTAGTGATGCAGTGCACAGTTCGGCTGTGTCTTATATGGAAGGCAGCTGCCTCGCTGCCTCGCTGCCTCGCTGCCTCGCTGCCTTGCCTCGCTGCCTCCACCCTAGGGTCAGCTGCCTCTGAAAGTAGAGGCCTAACGGAACACTGTGGCGGCAGGATGATGTCACAGAAAGGTGGCACAGTCACTAGTGCAGTGGTCTCCAACCCTGGTCCTGGAGAGCTACAGGGTCTGCTGGCTTTTTGTTTTCACCCTAAAATCAGCACCCAATTGAGACTCAAGTCACCAGGTGAGTTGAGTTAACTGTGTCATAAACTGCTCTAATTGATTCATGAAGTGCAGAGTCACCATGAAAGCCAGCAGACCCTCTCCAGCTCTCCAGGAGCAGGGTTGGAGACCACTGCACTAGCGAGTTAGCTGGCTGGCTGGTTCTTGGAAAGTTGCCGGTCGAGGCTTAAAAACATTACACACATTATTTCAGATTTCAGATTACACATTAATTACAAGGAATTAGTATAGAGTTCACTGTACTCTCAAGCTAGTAAACAAGCTCCTCCCCTGCCACCGCAGCTGCCACTTCACTGTTTTCAGCTGCCATTGTTTTAACAGAAGTGAGAAGCCCGAGGAGAAGACCTGTGGATACCCTGTCTGATACTCCCTTCAAATTTACCCAAAAAAAGCCACCTTAGAAGGACGTTTTTTTTTTAAATTATTATTTCAGTATGGGACATGCCTATGAAGGACACGTGTGCAAAAAAGTAAAAATAGTAAAAAAATCTGAGGCAGCTGCCAGCCGTTTGAGACGCAGCCTCCGCATGGCTGAAGCATCACCGCACTGCTGAAGGCTGACTTCCGCGGAGGTCAAAGGTCGTAGGTCAGAGGTAAGTCGCGAGTTTAAGTTCTCTGTTTCTCTCATTCCACTCCCCTGGGTATGGTGGGGTGAGGGGGGGGGGGGGTGCGGGGGGGGGGGGGGGGGGTGTGAGCGCTGGCGAGGGGGTGGCGGAGCAAGCCTGTCGCCTGGTGAACAGAGCGTGCCCGTTTCTGCTCCTTGGCCTTGGAAAGCGGGGTTTTGCCATATTAAAGAGCACTATGGAGCGCCGGAGGAGCCAAAAAAAAGCGCCTCCCCGCCTCTGCCACCCCGGGCCTGACACAGGAGTCCAATCCCTGCTGCCGCGACAGCAGGTCAGTGGGAGGTGACTGCATATCATTGTCACCAGCGAGCGACTCCGAGCCCAGAGCGCATCAGCTCCTCCAACATGTTTACTTCGTTCAGAGAAAGCCAGTCGCTGCCGTGGCAACGGACGGACGGACGACCGAATGCATTCGTTTGAATTTCTGAATTTTTTTGGGGGGGGGGATTTAGCAGGCACCGTCGTGTGACTTAACACAGCGGGTTCGTTTACACGGCAGGGTGTTTACTGAAGATATTCAGGTTAAGTATCTTACTCATCTTACGTATGCAACAGCACTGTCTGCTCTACCTGGGAACAAAGGTGGAAAGTGCAGGGGGTCAGAAAGTAAAAGTCCTCCTGTGTGTTACTTCAACCCATGAACTCAACCAGCTGATTTCATTTCATTAGTTTTACTTCCAGGCTGAAGAATTGTGCTAATTAGCAAATCCAGGTGGTTGGAACAAAATACCGGGGAGGACTTTTACTTTCTGAACCTGGATTTTCCACCTCTGCTTAGGAATCAAACAGTGGAGCTGCACGCCCAACTGCCCAACCGTTATACCACTGCTGCCCGTTGTGTGGCCCTGGACTGAACGACACTAGCATCATTTTCGAAAAAGACTTTGAGACAGCGTCTTTAACACCGTCAAGTTATTCCGTTCACAGTCTGATGCAAAGCACTTCAATTATATTTTAAAAATACATTTTGTGTGTCTTCAGAAGAGTCAGGTTATTCGAGTAGAAGAACCTTGCTCATTTTCTCTAGAATAAATATAATTTCCAGAGGCAAATTAAGGGGATGGGTAATTGTCAGAAAGTACATTCATTTACTGAGGCAGGGGGGAGTTTGTATAAAACACACACCATAGACTAAATTATGCAATGGAAGGATGGACCACCTTTGATTTTCTACTGAAGCATGCTGGACAAGGTGTTCTTTTGGTCAGAATCTTGCATATGCAGTACAGCATGTCAGCAAAATTCTGTTGATAAGTGAGCCATCATGTAAAATTCTCACTGACCTCCACTGGCTGCCTGTTATGGCTCGCATCAAATTTAAGACTTTTGTGCTTGCATACCAGGCAGCTAAGGGGTCAGCACCAGGATACATCCAGAGGATCATCAAACCCTACACACCAGCCAGACATCTCCGTTCTGCCACCTCTGGACGCTTGGCACCTCCCCCTCTTCGTGTCTGTACTTCCTGTTCGCGTCTGTCTGTCCCGGCCCCTCGCTGGTGGAATGACCTTCCCGTGGCGGTCAGAACAGCAGAGAATCTGACTACCTTTAAGCGCAGACTAAAGACTCATCTCTTCAGGCTGCACCTCTCCCCACCCCTCCCTAGCCTCTAGTTTAGCTCAATGTACCTAGTTAGGCTAATGCGATCTCGTTAGTTTTGTATTTGGCAGGATTGTTTTGTTTGATTCTGATTAGGCAAATGTGATTTCAGTGCTAGTTTTGTACTTGGCAGGATTATTTTGTTTATTTGCTGAACAGGTTACCCTACAGGGTTGGAGTCCTGATCTAAGTGGTCACTTCTGGCACTACGATCTTTACTTCACTCTAGTGTGTTTTTCTGCACCTCTGCACCTTGAACTGATGCACTTGTTGTACGTCGCTCTGGATAAGAGCGTCTGCTAAATGCCTGTAATGTAATGTAATGTAATGTATAGAATGACTTTTCCTTGTGCAGAAACTATTCCTCACAATTTATCATATTTTTGTAAATTACAAACATCATGGACAAAACCAAGCACAAACATTTTAAACTAAATGTTATCTGTTTTTCTTTTTTCTTACATGCCCAATTGTGGTTAATCACAAAATTTCCACGTTTCTCTGTTAACATCATTGCAAACCATATAAGGCCAACAAATGACAAATATCTTTTTGGAAAATTTGCTCCATATTTTGATTATTCAATTTTGAATTCTGTTACAAAATGGCTTCTCAAAATGCTTTCAAATCTAGTTTTTTTTCCCCCACAAAAAAGGCTGAATAAGACTGATTGAATTGAATATCATGTGATTGAATCCTGATTTAAATCTAAAAAGAAATTAACTGAGCTATAAACAGGGTTCTCTTTTTCAACACAAGAAGCAAAATGTACAGAAGAAATATAAGACTTCACAGGAAATCAGCATGGCATTTTGAGATTATTGCAATGGCCTTTCTCTAATAGAGAACTACACCTACTAGAACAGCATGAATGCTACTGTTATTAGGGGGTGCAGCGCAAATTATTGTTGCCTAGCAACTGTTTCAGAGAAAATTTTATACATGTATTCTTCATACAAATAGGCCAAATGGAGAGGGGGAAAAAAACAATGATAAGTGTCACCAATGAAGCTTTATAAAATGTTTTTTAAAAATTCAAAAACATCTACATTTTAATAAAAATGTATTAGCCTATATGGATTGCTGGGGGGGGGGGGGGGGGGGGGGGGGGGGGGGGGGGGGGGGGGGGGGGGGGGGGGGGGGACACACACCTCATTAAATAGTATTTCATTTTATTATATTTTCTTTGTTCTCTTAATTTAAGGTTAAAGTTGGTGCTTTGTTTGTTTGTCCAAAAGCTGCAAATTGTTCTCTGAGTTGTTAGCCTGAGGACTAACACACACGAGCGTAATTATTTCCATTATTGCTTACATAGACGGTGCTTTTTGTACCATTCAGATAATACAACTTTTTGGATTTCTAAACACCGGAAGAAAGAATAAGAAGCTAATTTCGAGGTAAGAGAATACATTAACCAAGAAACACAGAGACCTACTGTCAGCGAACAATGGTGATTCAGAGCCGGGCTACTGGCTCGCCTTTGTATCTAGAAGCTGTTTGGTTTAAATACACCATTCCTCCTCAATTCAACTTGTTCCCGCTCCACCCGTCTGTGGTCTCTGGAAAGGAGGGCGTTTTTTTTTTCTTTCTTGCGGTCAGGACCCTCGGAAAAGCGCACACATAACTTTACGAACAGCTGCAGCGGCTTATAGGCGCCAGATGTGCGGATCACGGGAGTTTAGCAGCAGCGCGGGGGGATAGTCCGGCCCAGCGCGAGGCCGCGGCCTCCAGCCGTCGGCAGAGAGAGAGAGAGAGAGAGAGAGAGAGAGAGAGAGAGGAGAGGAGAGAGAGAGAGAGGAGAGGAGAGAGAGAGAGAGAGGAGAGAGAGAGAGAGAGAGAGAGGAGAGAGAGAGAGAGCCGAGAGGAGAGAGAGAGAGAGAGTCGTGAGGAGGAGAGAGAGAGAGAGAGAGAGAGAGAGAGAGAGAGAGAGGGAGAGAGAGACAGCCATTGTCGTGCGTGCTGCAGGCATTTTTACGGTGACTCGAGCGAATTAAAGGGGAATTAGCATCAATTTTCATGTGGATGCCTTAACCGTAAAACTGTAGTTGGGCTGAAAGTTTTTTGCTTTCCCCTCCCCCCATACCCTCTCCCCCTTTAACGGCTGATTATTTACATTCGATAATGATTTATAATGTTTTTTTTTTTTTAAATGATAGTACATTTGTGGTTAGATGTGCTACTCAAAAGAGGGAGAGGCGCGCACTTCTTCAGTGCAATCACAGGGGTTTTTTTTTCAACAATGCAAACTTGATTGAGCTGGATTGTATCATTAAGCAAAGGCACATTTCATTCGGGAAATGCTATTTCATTTACTGACTTTTACCGTGTCAGTAGTGATACATTAGTGCGGAGGTTTTGATTGATTAGATCACTGAAGGCGGTACTATGTTAAAAGTATACAATTAATCTCAGTCAATTATGTGAAATTGCTCCATGTTTTCTTTTTCTGAAAAAAATGTGAAATTTAAGGAAGAATAATTAAAGAAATGGAGGAATGCACAAATCACATGATCAAATTTATGAAGGGCAGTCTCGTATTTGATATATAGGGAGAAAGTTGCACACCCTTCTCTCCAGCAAAAGCTTATGTTAATTGGATTCAAGACACATTGGTCATTTAATATATCACAAAACAGACTGTTGTCTGGGAGGAGGATGTGGCTTCGGTTTTCCTTAACTATAAAGTATTAAACAAAAGTGCAGCAGAATGCAGAATGTTCCCAAGTGGAACTTTTATTTGATTGGGATATTGGTCTATAGTTATCAAGAAAAACACACACACACAAAACCAAAGAATGGATTGGTGACATATCTAGGGTGTATTCCTGCTTCTGTATTCCTGTGGGATAGCTTCCAGCCCCACCTGATCACCAATCCCCCCCCCAGCTTCCAGCCCCACCTGATCACCAATCCCCCCCCCCCCCCCAGGTTAGACCCCCCCCCCCCCCCCCCCCCCCCCCCCCTCTAAGCAGGTTAGATAATACATGGATGGATTGATGGATGGAATAGTCCTAAAAGCCTTCGCCATATTTTTTTTTAGCAGTCCACATATTTAATCTTGCATGGCAGGACTGCATATAGTTTATCAGAAAAAATAATAGTTTCTATTTCCAACTGGGTGAAAAGAAGTTACACAATCATAAGTCTATATCCCACCACAGTCAATCATATCCCAAAATATTTCTTTCTCCGCAGGTACGGCTTTCTGTTAAGAGACGCGTGCCAGAATACGAACTTTCGAAAATGTGATGTGATTTTGTCTGCCACATACTACTGATGAGGATAAATAAATAATCGGAATAAACGACCTTCTGTTCTCACCCCACAACTCATTACTGGCGCGACGGGTTGAAGCAGCTTATCGCGTGTGTGTGACAGTGAAACGGGTCCGGCCACACGTATAAAAAATAAATAAATAAATAAATAAAAACGTGTCAACCATGTTTTTCCAGTTCAAGGAACACATAGCTATGCCATTAATATTTATGAATGCTTTTTTTTTGCCCAGCAGAAATATATAAGAGGCCTCAGCTTCCATCACCCTGTTGCTATCGGTCAAGCAAACACACACGCCGCGGTTGCTGAAGACAGTGTTGGTACAAACGGAAGCCCGGAGAATAAAACACTTTAATGCAATCTGGAGAAATATGCGTGAGATGGTTCGAGGCATATTTATCACAACAATTGCTCTCTTGTCCACTGGATATGGTTCCTCCCCGGAATGTCCCTTTTGGCATGGGGTGGAGACTGCTTTTGGAAACAGCGGCCAGTGAATACAATCATTATTCAAGCGCACAACGTGAAAATAGATTTCCACCTAAAGATAAAATGTGAATGCGAAAATGATGTTCAACACAATTCGACCCTTTCGTTTATCAATAAATTAAACTGGTTTATGCTATTTTTTATTTTTTTATTTGATGTTTTTCATTGATTTGAGTTTGACGTGTTTGTAGCTGCTTACCAGACGACGGCTGAGAGCTTTTAACTCGTTCTAGGAATTTCTTCATCCCCTTGCGCATGACCATGTTTAGGTCTGTGTTATGTCTGTGTGTTGAGCAGTACTTGGTAAAGGGTTGAACCTGTGTACGGATGGCGGCTGTTGAATCTGTATCTGTAGGCAAGGCCTAGTATGTGTCTTCCGGAGATAGTGAGAGGTCACAGGATATTGGACGGTTCGGCCTACTTCTGAGAGGCTTAATAAAAGAAAAAGTGTGGCCTGGATTCAATCCGCATTTGCCCTTGCCTTTGACATACAAGGGCATGCAAGCATTAAGCTTTTTCTCCACATACTCAAGTTTGACAAGTTGGTTTTTAGAGACTGCCGAATTTTCCAAACCGTGAAAATCAATTTGCTTAGATTTTTTTTAGTCGAGTTTAAGGACAACCACTGATTGAATTCCATCCAGTGATTTAGAACTGAATGAATTAACAGTCATTTGTAACCCTTTGAAAAGGGTCAAAGGTCTAACCCAAAATTCCAAGTCAGTGTTCTAGAACTTTACCAGTAGTGATTGTTACGTCAGAATTAGAATGTTCAATTAAGAACCGTCCTAATCACATGTTTGTGATCTCACACCTTAATGGGTCAAACAAGAATGCAAATAGATTTCAGGGCAAAAGGAAGAATGCCGAAAGGAGAAAAAAAAAAGTATTTGTGCTAAGGGGAAGCAGAATTCTTAATGCAGCTGTGACCGAGATGAAAGGTTTTGTAATTAAAATTAACTGCAACACGGAACCGTAAGAGCTGAGCTGTGGAATAGCACAGGAGCGGTGGGAAAATTGTGCTGTGGAATGATTTCTGTATCTGTAGATGCAAGTCAAGCAAAGGTTTTTCTATTAGCTGAGGTAAATGAAGCAACGTTTTTCTATAATTTGATGGAAATCCAAGCACAATATTCTTTAGTGTTCGATGGAAGCCAAGCAATTTGTGTGTGTGTGTGTGTGTGTGTGTGTGCGTTACTTGATGAGCATTTAGGAGGCAAGAAGTTGGGGGGGGGGCTTCAGCTATGATGTTCAAAAGAGAGCTGAAATAAGTAGAGTAGGAAATGCATTGCAGATGTGCAGGCTACTATGGAGACAGGTGGGCGAGTGTTGCACAGTTTCAACAGAAGCAGGAGTGGAAAGAGTGAAGGAGATGGAGCAGCGAGCCATTAAGGCGCAAGACTTGGAGATAAGGCCGGATCTTTCCCACCGGCCCGCACGGGAGAATGCCAGGAGAAAATGTTCAATGGACGTGCTAAGAGGAATTCTCCAAAAAGTACTGCAGACCTGTGCAAAAAACATGACAATTCCGTTCGTAATATCCTGCGAAGAAGCTCATTTATTTGATTACTTCCCCATTGTGGCCACTAGGAGGCAATGTGAGTCTGGTAGGGGGGGAGGAAATTAATTCACACCACTCAGTATCCAGTGGTCTGTTTTTGCAGTTCTGCACAACAAGCATACAAGTTATTTAACTTCTTCTACCTTATAAGCCACAGTCCATCAGTCCCAAATAAGTCCACTCTGTGTGGATTTAAAAAAAAAAAAAACACACAAAACAATATTTGGGACAAAGAATTTTGAGTGTATGAGGGTATGAAAGAGGGTGAAGGTAAGAGCTGGTTTGGTCTGCGGGTGGGTTGTCCCGCAGTAAAAGGCTCTGTGCATTCGTTTCCGTGACCATTAATCAATTCTGTAATCTCGAATATTTGCTGTAAGGAGCTGATTCAGCGCTCTGTGCCTTCTGGAAATTCTGTCATTGATGGACGCTGCAGTTGCACATTTGTTTTTTTTTGTTTTTTTACGAAGAAACACGATCCGAATAAACAAGATCCTCAAATAACACGGCCTGTGGTCCGAACGTGCCTCTCTGTGCCGTCCGCGGGAAATCTGATGCGGAGTGTGCCCCCCCCTCCCCCCCCCCCGAGTTTAAGACGCTGGGGTGGAATCGGTGAGGACTACTTTCAAAGGAGCCCACAGTCGTCTTTTCATCTGCGATTGAGGTTAACTCCCCCCCCCCCCCCCCCCCCCACTCACTCCCACCCACCGTATCCCAGACTCCAAAAAGAGCCAAAAAAAAAAAAAGAAAAAAAAAAAGAATCATCCTCCAAGAGCAAAGATGTGAGATGTGGTCAAGGAACCGAGGGGGGGTGGGGGTAGGGTGGGTGGGTGGTGGAGGGGGGGGGGGGGGGAGGGGGGGAGGCCATCATCCCCAAGTGGCTTCAATTAGAGAGGCACACAATTACAGAGAGAGCGCTCCAAGGGGAGAGCATGGCCAAACTCAAACTCTGCCAGATTACAGGGAGAGGGCGAGACAGCCACAACAACCTTGCATCTGCGTCCCCCGACCCCCCCCCCCCCCCCTCCCCCCCCGCCCCCCCCCCCCCCATCCCCTTCTCTCCCACCGCCCAAACCCACTCACTACCCCCGACAGCCCCAATACCCCCTCTCCCCTTCTCTCCCACCGCCCAAACCCACTCACTACCCCCGACAGCCCCAATACCCCCCATCCCTCCCCACTGCCCAAACCCACTCACTACCCCCAACAGCCCCAATACCCCCCATCCCTCCCCACCATCTCAACCCACTCACTACCCCCAACAGCCCCGATACCCCCCATCCCTCCCCACTGCCCAAACCCACTCACTACCCCCAACAGCCCAATACCCCCCATCCCTCCCCACTGCCCAAACCCACCCACTCCCCCCCCAACCGCCCCAATACCCCCCATCCCTCCCCACTGCCCAAACCCACTCACTACCCCAACAGCCCCAATACCCCCCATCCCTCCCCACTGCCCAAACCCACTCATACCCCCGACAGCCCCAATACCCCCATCCCTCCCCGCTGTCTCAACCCACTCACTACCCCCAACCGCCCCAATACTCCCCATCCCTCCCCACTGCCCAAACCCACCTACTCCCCCCAACCCGCCCCAATACCCCCCATCCCTCCCCACTGCCCAAACCCACTCACTACCCCCAACAGCCCCAATACCCCCATCCCTCCCCACTGCCCAAACCCACTCACTACCCCAACTGCCCCAATACCCCCCATCCCTCCCCACTGCCCAAACCCACCCACTCCCCCCAACCGCCCCAATACCCCCCATCCCTCCCCACTGCCCAAACCCACCACTACCCCCCCCAACCGCCCCAATACCCCCCATTCCTCCCCACCGTCTCAACCCACTCACTCACCCCCCGACAGCCCCAATACCCCCCATCCCTCCCCACTGCCCAAACCCACTCACCATCCCCAACTGCCCCAATACCCCCCATCCCTCCCCACTGCCTCAACCCACCCACTCCCCGCCTGTCCCCCCCGCCTCAACCCCCCGCACTCCCCCAAACCACACCAAACCCCACACCAACCCCCCACCGCCTCATCCCTCCCTTACCCCCCCCCGCCCCCACTCCACCTGCCCCAAACCCCAACCCCCCCCCCCTACTCCCCCCCTCCAAGCACCCCAACCCTCCCCGTCCCTCCCCACCGCCCCACCCTCCTACCTCCAACCAGCCATAACCCCCACCCTCCCCCCACAGCTCCACACCACAGCTTTATTACTAAAAAAAAAGGGCTCTCCCCCAGCTTTGTGCCCTACACCGCACACCCCGTCTCCACCAACCAACCCCCATTGGCTCCTGTTCCCAGTTCTGAAATAAGTTCACAATCATAGTCCGACACGCCGCGTATCTACAAAAGTGCGATCTATTATCTATTAAAGCACGCGCTCCAGCCAGAGATTTGAAAGTTCTACCCGCCTGCCCCGCCCCCCCCCCCCCCTTCCCCGGTCAACAGGAATCAAAGCCCGCGCCGGTGAGGCAGTGCGAAGGTCTCGAGGACTTAAACGCCTCGCGCTCATTTCTAAAATAACCGTGGAAGGTTATCGGCGTTATTAGCCCAGCCCCCAAACCGCCAGTTAATAACGATGCCTCTGTAGCACCTCCGCTGGAAAATGAGCGTGTTCAGTGTAGACGGGGGATCGCAAGTGTCATTTTTTTCCAAACAGGCAATTACAGGGGACAGGATTTGAATAAGTGGATTGCTTTGCTGCCTTGCGAGTGGATTGCATCAAACTTTATTACCGCTCAATGACAGAGGCCTCCGGTAATAGGCCCCGACTCCACCAAATAAGACAGGAGCCCTCGGATGAATAATATTTTCATTGCATTTAATTTGGTTTATATTTTGTCCACAGATGCCAAGTTCATATATTTATAGGCAGAGAGGGAACGTGTGGTGGTGGTGGTGGTGGGGGGGGGGGGGGGGGGCGAGGTTGGATCTATACTTATGGCTCAATGTTTAATGCATGATCTTATTTCCTGTGTTAAAAGTACTTTTAGGGCCTGTAGATAAATGCACTGCAACCGTGAACAGCGTTTTTGCAAGCCCTCCACAGTCCCATTTTCGGGTTTCAATATGCCCCCTTCCTGTGTGCACACACTGGACTGGGGATGAAAATGTGTTTAAAAAACCATTATCCCAGCATTAAATACAAAAATGTTCTTCCCTTTATTTGGACTGCATGATAAAATAGTCTATTTGGTTGGCCATCCCCATGTAGGTGGTGTTAGTACCAAGTCCAAAACCAACAGTCAATAGATTGCTCTTTCTCAAAATGCTAACTGGACGTTTTAAGAATTGCTTCAGGATTAATTCAGTTCAGAGTTCTGAAGGGATAAACAGCATGTTGTGTTGTAACTGGCCCCCCTGGACTGTCGCGTTAACTAGCTCAAAACTGTAAAGCAGATCTTCTTTTACAGGAGTCACATGAGATTACAGACAATCAAAAAAAAAAAAAAAAGGGGGGGGGGAGGGGGGGAAAGGGGGGGGAACCTGGATTATCTAATCAGGAAACAGACAGTTGCTTTTCACTCATCAAAAGATAACAATGCAATCACCCGATTGAACCAGCGGAGGGTCACAGGAAGTGTCCAACAGGCGCAGCAATAATTGACTTTTATTGGAACTGACCTCTCTCCATTAAATACCACTGATCACTAAAGCTCCCGGCTCTCTCTAATGAGGAAGTCTGCGGTACTGCTTCCCCCGTTTACCTTGCCTGTTGCGTTATATGCGGCTATTACTTAACCAGGAGGCTCCGCCGAGAGCAGATTCTCATTCGCTACAACGATGCCGATGACCCCTGTAGGTCCCTAAGCTGCACATCAACGGACTGCGCGAGGGAAACCCACGCGAAAACACGGGGATGCAAAGCAAGGATTCAAACCCGTAACCTCCTTTTTGCCAGGCGGCGGCGCTACCCCGCTGTGCCACCGGGCCCCCCCCCCCCCACCCCCACCCCCACCCACTCAGGACTTCCGGGGAGGGGGCTGTCCCTCCTCATTACCCTCTCCCCGGTTCGAGTGTCCCAAGGCTACACTCAGAGACCTCTGCAGCGTTCTCCAGAGCACCTGCTCTCCGGACCCTCCGAGCTCTCCGGACCCTCCCATTGATCTATGTGGCATCCCCAATCACTTCAGCACAGATCTTATTATCTCTTCCTATCGGTCCCCATCTGATTCTTAAGTCCCCCCCCCCCCCCCATCTGATTTCAACAGGTCTATGGAACCATAACCCAGATGGCTTCCCACTGACATTACATATGGCCGTATTACAGATCCAGGGTTTTTGTTTATTGCCTTGTCTGTTGCTACCTCTGTCTCTTGGGTGGATGTTCTCCGCCTTCCCTTTCACTAATAAATAAATAAATAAATAAATAAATAAATAAATAAATCTGCATTTCCACTTCCATTTCCATTTGCTTTGTGCAACATGTTGTCTTCAGCATAATTCAGTTGTTGTCCCCCCCCCCCCCCCCCCCAAATAAAAAAATAGAAGACATTTTGTTTCTTTCCCCCTTCAGTAGCTCCACTCTACTCCTTGTCTGGGCTTAGAAGAGTGGGTTCATTACTCAACATTATTTGTGCGATTCTGTTTTTTTTATCGTCTTCTTCGTTAACTACTGTTTATTTACTTATTTATTTATTTATTTATTTATTTATTTATTTATTTGTTGGTTTGTCCGTCCCTCTCTCAACACTTAACATTACCATATGTAATAACTCCACATATTATATTATTACTGTGACATTATCACCTCATCACTATTTCTGTATTTGCCCGCCCTTATAGCTGCATTTCTGTAATAACCACAACCACGCCCACCACACCCACCATGGGGCAACATAGCTAAGGAGGTAAGAGCCATTGTCTGGCAGTCGGAGGGTTGCCAGTTCGATCCCCGCCCTGGGCGTGTCGAAGTGTCCCCTGAGCAAGGCACCTAACCCCTAACTAATCTGGTGAACGAGAGGCATCAATTGTAAAGCGCTTCGGCTAAAAGCGCTGTATAAATGCAGTCCATTTACCATTTGTTGTGACTAATATTATTTATTTTTTTTAACCTGAGCCACGTCTCAGTATTTCTTCCCTTTAAACAAATATAATTACGTTCTTTAGCGCAGCAGCGTTAGTGCTAAGATATCTTGACGGTGTGGTGCTGATATATTTGTGAATTACTGCAAGACGCCACAGGGTGGTAGAGAAATTCAGCACGAGCTAATAGCAAAGTACAGAGTCATCCGTGAAGTACCCCTCCCTCGACACAAGGAAGGGAGAAAAAATATATGTCAACATTCGGCTGTGCCCTCGCTGCGCACATGTCGTGTGGATGCTAGCTCAGAAAATCTTCCTCTTCTTGTGCTGTACACGTTAACTAAAAACAACTTCATTTAATTATTGCCTGTCTGTAGGATTTCCTTGTGTCACTACGATAAATGAAACACTTTTTTTTCCTGTAGACAACTGAGTAAGTCTGTTGGACTTTGATTGATTACATGATCGTTTGAACAGCTGTACTAAATTATTAAGCTCACTTCTTTCTCAAAATGTAGAGAGGAACTTTAAAGAAAACTAAAAAAAAAAAAAAAATGAAGTAGAGAAGAAATTACTAGCAATAAAAAAAATCCAAAAATTCACTGATTGTTTTCATATTTTTTAATCTTTTGTAATTCTGATCTGTTGAAAATCTGAAAGTTTTGTGAATTCACACATTAGACCTATTCTCTGTTATCCTAATCAATAATATTGCTGTTGGAAAATTAAGTTGGGACTTATCTGAACCCATGTAATAAAACAAATATTATGGTATATGTTATCCTTGTGGCTCAGCAGGCTAATAAATACATGCTAATATTTTCTCAATCCTAGCTACTGTGTGCTTTGTTGGAGGTGGGCGTTCTAAAAAACCCAGCATTAGACCATGGGGTGTCACATGTCTTGCCTGGGATTATAGAACTGTTTACAGCAAGTGCTTGCCAGTGACTTGGTGTCGACTACAAAAAAAAAAAGAAAGAAAAAAAAAAGAAAAAAAAATCTAGATTCCCTTTTGAAGCTACTGATGTGCTGTCAGTCAGGATTATGGCACAGAATACAATGGATGTGTTTTTTTCAGTGTGATGGTTGATTCCATTGTAAAATGGGGGAGATCCAAATCTTGTAACAGCATACTGTATGTTTTTGACTACAACCACAAAAAAAGTTTGTTTACATCCACAACTGCTTCATTTTTTTATATTGTTGTTGTTCTACCCACTACTACTACTACTATTTCCTTCTTTTTTTTGTATTCACAGGAATAACATTATTTATTACAGGAAACATGGTTTGAAATCTACCCAGCACTCTTAGATATACGACCAACATGTGAAGCACACAGACATTGGTTGATTCACAGGAGCCTGAAATAGTGAAAAGTGTTTTGACTTGTGTGGGCCACAGTACCACGCGGGGGTATACGATTTCCCAGCTGCATCACATGACCCGCAGTATGCCAGCAATGCTGTAAAACAATATTTCGTTCGCCACGCAAATATATTTCCACTTGACCAGTTTGAATGGCAGTGAAATATTTTAAAGTGACAAGGTTCCATTTAATTTGAGCATACGTCTTCTAGAGTCAATAGAAATAAAGTAAATAGTCTGGCCTACGCTGTTGACATTGTAGTCAAATAAATAATTTAAAAAAAAAACCCCACTACGTTAGCATTCCATGAATCGAATGAAGAAGCAAAGGACAGCATGGTGCATTGTTGATGAACAATATAACTGTAAAATGACATAGTCACATCAGCATGCAGCATTGTATGCACATTTAGGTTATAAACACATGCCAACACACACAACATAATGTATAAAAATGCTTCACATTGTGTTCCATGAGCATTGGTGGACCACCACTCAGACATCCTAAACTTAAAGAAACAACCTGGAGGCTCGTGGGACCAGCACCAGTAACAATGATTATTCGCGCAGACCTGTCAGATCGACACAGTTTAGGTTTTCATTAATATAACAGCCTGGATTTGAAAATTCAGAGCCTGCAGATGATCAACAGTCATTTGACTGTATATTTGCACCAGGTCGCCTGTTGCATTACCCTGGCCAGTTTTGTCCCATCCTACCCAAACACAACATGGGCTGAATGTTTTCTAGAAGCAGTAAAGATTGAATACTGGATTTTTTTTCTTTTCACTTTTACAGTAAAGATTTCAGTGGTAATGTAACATTCAACTTAAAATAAACTACATTTTCTAGAAAAAAAGTTACCTTGTATATTTTCAGGAACGGCTTGAGTAGTTGTGATTATTATAAATCCCATTAAAATTACAACACTTCTTATTTCATTACGGCATTTTGTGTTTAATTACTCCGTTACAATTTAAAGAAATTTCTCATTCTGATTATTTCTGTGTTCACATAAACGTGAACATGAGCATGGGCTCGCGATGATCGGTAGGGCTTGTAGTCAGGGATAAAAAAAAAAATTAAGCTACACACTAGTTAAAATTATCTAAACATCTTCTGCATTTTCCTAATAAAGCCATGCAGTGTGTTCGGTGTATATCAAAAAATGGACGCAAATGCATTTTCCATTTCACCAACGTAGCCTACTATATTTATGTTGGAGCAGTGCAGTTAGGAATGCTAAGGCTATAATTGTTATTTATTAATTTTGCTTAGCCAGCTGAAACCTCCACAAATCAACCGGGACATTTGTAGCTTTCTAGTTTCTCAATGGTATGGCATCAGCGTCTTTCAATAAACAATACTCCTGGTAATAACTTGGAAAGCTTGCGAAGCAACTGGGTGCACCTTTTTTTCACTGTGCATAGCAAGCAAACGGAGTACCATGCCATGATTTAGGAAAATTATGATCCGCTCTTTTCACTTACTGGCTTACAGGGAACTGAACGCTGCTGAATTGAGCCATCGTAGATGGACGTGGGGCTGCTTTTAACCAAGGGGCACATACAGCGGCTCTACAAAAACACAAAACGCACGCGCGCGCGCGCACACACACACACACACACGCTACACGCACATTCACACACACGAACGCACGCGTGCGTGCGTTATGCAGACCGTTATTTAAGTTTTACATATTCAAGTATTTAGGAAAAAAAGAGATACCCTAAACAGACTTCGCGCGTAGTAACGAAATGGCGAGATCATTTTTCTACTTCAGCAGTTGGCATTCGGGTTAAAGGAAACACCTTTATTCCATTTACTCATCATTTTGACTATTTAAAATGGAAATCGGTGCTTTCTGTGGACATCACCGTCTGCCTTCAGAAATGCAACCTTTTCTCCAACATCTGGGGTTGGTCGAAAAATACTTGATTAATGAGGGAGCTACCACCATTTCCGACTGAGCGGGGTTTTCGCGGACACAAAAGATTTTAGGCCAAGCATACTTCATTTTATTCCCGAACATTCAGCTATTCATAGAGAGTGTATTCTTATATTTAAATCGTATATAAACCCTGAACTGTGGCTTATTCGAGAATTGGGGTGAGGATTTAATTGTATTGTATTCCAACGCCTCTTCCAAAATAGTGGTAGCTTCCATATTTAAAGGCATAGTTACTCCCCGTGTGTCGCTCCTGAAGAAAGCAAGACTGTTTCTTAAGGGTTTGGCAACTACAGTGCAATCGCAGCGGTGAGCGCCTTGCGGGCTTCTTTTGAGGATTCAGAGAATAGTCACAAACAGAAATACTGACTGTAAAAATAAATAAATAAAAATAACCGAAAGAAACTCGTATATGGATGTGGATGTAACTGTTGCACCTTAAGTACAGGTAGGTTTTCCGAGCTTTCATTCCACAGTATTAAAAACAATGCTTGTAGGGTTGTAGGGATTGATTCTCGTGGTGGCTGATAAGTAGATGGCCGTATGAGTAGCGGATGCGTAGCCAGTGATTGCTATTTTTTCTAGTGCTATTGCCTATCTGTTCACCGCTTACGATAGGCATAGGCTGCACCGGGGCGTTTGGCTATTTCTAAATTGTTAGCTGGCTGGCTAGCTATTTGGCTGGCGTTGCGCGTAAGATCATTGAAATGAGAATTCGTACCGCTCTATTAAGAACAAAGGGGGCGTTAAAAGCGGTATTCGCCTGATAGGAAAACAGGTATGGTTTGTAAGACAATGCTTTCAGGTAAACGGTATGCAGACCTATGTTTTTTTCCAGAGATGGTTAAAATGCAGTACTAGATGGATCTTCGTAATTGCATTGGTTTACCAGATTGGTCAGACCTAGCTTTGCTATCGGGCTATGTTCCGTTTGTGTGCAGCGTTTGATGGTGATCCTGGAATGGCTATTTACGCGATCGCAGATCTAACCCCCTGCATTGTTTCCTCATTTTAAGACATCTGACACGTCTTTCACAGCTTCCTCGATACCGTGAAATTTTTTGTCACATGTCGGTAGAAATGTTAAACTGGAACAAATCTGTTGACCCCCCCCCCCCCCAACGAAGCATCGACATTGTTGATCAGGGTTGAGGGAAGTGCATGGGATTTCTCTTTTCGTATAAGCAACGGTGATGCGGTTTGCCTATAGCAGGACACATCACTGGATTGTTGATATTCGCCTGGGTTTCCCCTTCTGTAGTTAGAAACCCGAGAAGTTAACGGAAAGGTAGTAGTAACGGTGTAGTAGAACATGTCCAGTGCTGAAGACGGTCACTGGCGTAAGCAGGCAAAACGCACCGTGGGTGAAGCGGCGCACGAGGTCCGAAGAGATTGTTTGTATAAGCCATCGGTTACTGGGAGTTTACAATTAACACTAGGCTGACACATGAGCATTACGCCGTTCTTCTAGTTTTCCTCCCCACAACATCTGCACAAACAAGTGATACTCGTCTAGGTAGCCTACTGTCTGGTTGTTTTTTTTTACAGACAATGCGCCGGACTGACCGGTCATTATAATGATGTGTACAAAAATGGCTATTTGTTTTAGGTGTGCATTCTGTGTATTGTATGTATTTATACAAGCTATATGGCAACAGTAGAAGCCAGTTGTACTGTATGTTTTGATTAATGTTTATTTGTTGTTTATTGGACTAGAACAGTCATTGCAAAGCACGTACCCTGCAAGGGATGAATTGGATTCTGGATAGAATAGGTTACTGCTTCTGAAATTTAGCTTTTGATTTTCCATTTCCAAAGCATGCATCGAGTAGTTTAAACATAAATTACCAAAAAAGAGACACGATTACGCCAGCCTGATATAACTCGAAGAAACGAGGGTCCGCGTATTTTACTTACCCCTTCATAATGATTTCGGCGATTAAGTGAACTTGATAACTTACCTGTAAGCCCTCGCCACACGTTGTTAAATTGAATAGGGTACACTTTCAGATTCGTGCATCAATTAACCGGCAAGCCATTTTATTTCCAGTATTCTGTGAGATGGGGTGGCATTCACTGGAGCTGCGGATTTTAAAATCAATAGGCATTGTATAGCCTATTCGACAACTGGGCACGATGAACCAAAACGATTAACTATGTTTTCCTATTGTCATTATCATCGGTTGTACAATTTTCATGGATTTTCTTTTCGTGGACAGAACATCTGATTAATCTAAAATATGGATCTATAGTGCCATTTACGGGAGCCGAATCGAATTAACCGCTATGCAGCCTATTTACGCGTTTTTTTTGCCTGTTTTGCTAACAGTGCACCGAAAGCAATTTGATTTCCCCGCGATGTTTTCCAATCTGTTTCCACGGGCGATGCCGTCTTATTTAGACGTTGTACCCTCTGTTTTCCTTTTACAGAGAAATTGATTTTTAAATACCCCTACTGTGGGCTGGTGAATTTCATTAACAACGGGACGGTTTGTTTCACAATACGTACCGCAAGTAAAGGAAGCGTAGTAGCCTGCAGTCCAACTGCTTGATGTAGGCTACATTGCAATTAGGCGAACTCTATGTATAAAGAGATGGTAGTGATGACAAATAAATAGCATGAATTGCTACTCCCGATGAGAACGAACAGCTTAATGAAATGAACACGTCATGGGCCTGGTAAAATAGGATATATTTTGGTATTTGGCAATGCTCAGAAGTATTATTATGGGTTTTTGTGAATTGGTAATCAAATTAATCAATCTTGGTGTGTATATATATATATATATTCCAATCTGTTTCCAAGGGCGATGTCGTCTTATTTAGACGTTGTACCCTCTGTTTTCCTTTTGCAGAGAAATAGATTTTTAACCCTTCTGTTCTGTTTATTTGTCAGGAACAGCAAACATCCTAACACCCTAACATCCAAAAGTTGTCAGAAACCAAAAAATCCTAATAAACATTGTTTGGGTACCTTTGGGTACCATTTTAGACCACCTGTGTCTGCGCAGTAGGCACAAATCCGAGCGTGCTTAGAACTGACATTTGAAAAGATTTAGCGGAATACTTCGGATTTGGCTTGACTTTGCAGTGTTTTTTGTGTTGCACATGCTTGAATCATTCATAGTGCTGTGGCAAATTTGTGTTCCTCAGCTTTCTGGCTCAGTCTGGTACATTGGATTTTGAGGAGTCCAGTTTTTTTTTTTGTCATGATTACAGTGGTGAAGGAAAGGCCAAAGTATCTCCTTAAATCTGCTGACTCAAAAGCATAGATGGACACTAGGTTCCAGGGGCTGACTGGTACCCTGTGCCTTTAAAATTTTAAGAGAAAAGCAGGAGAATAACAATGAGAGTCTTTCTTCAAACCTTGGAATTCAGTGCACAGACTTTTGAGTTGCCCTCCAAAAAGCTAGCGACGGTCATCGAAATGTCCACGTCTTCAGTGTCCCATATCTCAGTTAACAGCTAACTTCAGGTTTTCAGCATGCTTGTCTCCAGGTCTGTTTATATATAAACAGACGTCTGCGCAGAAGATAGCAGGTCTTCAGCATTACTTTGATCAGTGAAAAGGGAATCGACAGGAAGTCTTGTCCACTTTTGACTTGCATGTAACGCAGTGCTTTTAAAAAAAATAATTTAAACGGAAATAAATTGAAATTAGTGTAAATTTGACTAGTGGTAGCGCCGCCACGAATTCCACGTGAATTATAAGGTTGCCTTGCTCCGACTTTGTTTTGTTTTGTTTTTCCGAGTTGGAAGGTGGAGAATAATAGGGATATATAGCTAGTGTTTGGGACCAGGTGCACTTTACCAACGAGCACCGTTGTTTACCTTTCCCGCTCAAACTAGACTGGCTCACTTCGCGGATTATGGTCGATTTTTCTTCTTGTTCTTTTTTTGTTGTTATGGCCAGCGTCACCCTGTTCCAAGTTACTGGCACCGGCCTGCGAAGCAACGCGTTTTTCCGACAAGCCCCGTGAAGTCGACATCGTTATCAAATCAGGAGATAAACATCAGGAGGGTTGAGAGAAGCCAGGCTTGCAATGAAAAGGCTGCAAAGCACCAGAGCTCTGTAAAAGCAATATATACATATATATATATATATATATATATATATATATATATATATATATATATATATATATATATATATATATATATATATATATGCCTTGCAGGGGAGGTTCTGTTTGTCCTTTTGCTTGTTTTTTTGGGGAGGAATTTCAGCTTTGGATAGCAGACAAAGCCCCCGACCGCCATCTCAATCCGGTCAGACACCAGCCTTCCGTGTGATGTCATACCGTCGGCCTGCCTGTGGCCAGTACAACGGAGGGGAGTGACTGTGCCACGCTGGGCGTAGTGCAACCAGACTGAACACCACGCTTGTGGCTGGCTTTACACTGGGAAAATTTGGGTCTCTAGGCCACGTAATGTGTGATGAGAGATATTGGTTGTGTGCAGTTTTATATTCATTTTAATTATTAACTACAACAACAGCAGTAAACAATAGATTACGTTTACGTGCTGCTTTTCGTTATCTGAAAGGCCATCGCGGTAAAGAGGGGAACTCACCTCAGGCACTGCCAACATGTAGCACCTACGTGGATGTCATATCTGCTACAGGATGTTTCTGGTAAGCAGTATGGGAGCTTCACCTCGATGTGCCCTGATAACGTTTTTTCCCCTCCGAAGATATCACTGATTACTTGGTATTCTCTGTGTGCTATAATGGTAAAGACCATTGCAGCACACACAGGATTTAAAAAAAAAATTTAATTAATGATTTCAATACCCCGTTTGTTTTCAGAATTATTTTCTCTGCTATGCCCTTGAGCTGAATTTATTGAGCAGATTTATTGCAGTGCTGGAAAACATTGGCTCTTGTTTAAAAAAAAAAAAAAAAAAAAAAAAAAAAAAAAAAAAAAAGGAACTTAAGAGGTCTTCCTCAAAGTTCACAGTACCCGCATATTTTGGCACTTGCGGGCGGTATCATGTGAGCTTTTTCTGGAGGCTTTTTTAGGCCTCTGGCTTGGATGATCCTCCTGCACTTCCTGACAAAAGCGGCCTGCACAGCGTCCCTTTCCCTTTTCGTTTTACAGTCTCTGCGGCTTTGTGGGGGGAACAAATTAGCATGACAACATTCTGCGAGCTCAATGGGCCGCTTGGCTTTGAAGTTTGGGATTTAAATAATGGGTGCTTGGGCCTAAGTGTCCGGTGAACTCGTTTTAAATATCAACAGATACGTTTCCCTCCTTATCAGCAAATGTTACTGTAATAAAAATGAAAGTAAAACGGGATTTGTTCAGTTTTGTCTTTCCTGATCACTAGTGGGGAAACTGAAGTAATATTTTTTTTTAAGCTTTGCTGGCAAAACTGAAGGCGAGAAATAAACAAGAGAACAGGACCATCTGAAGGGTTGTGCTGTCCAATCAGCTGATCAGCCATGTGCTCCTTTACCGGGAGAATTAATTTGGCTTTATGGACCCATATTAATCATTAAGCAGAACGACAGGAATCAAACCAATTATTTAATGGTCGCAGAGCCGGGATATTGAGCGGTGATGGGGAGAGGGGGTGGACAGGCTTCAATAATTGTAATAGAATGTGACATTTCAAACCGCCCCCCCCCCCCCCCCCCCCCCAAAAAAAAAAAGTTAACATTAGAAGAGAAAAACTGCGGAGGTGTTTAAATGCAAATAAATCTGCGAGCTAATTATCCAGGAGCCTTTTTTTTAACGGGTTGTTGATGTGTTGGCGGTGAATAAGTCATGTGACAGGTGGCAGCGCTTGATATCGGCCACTTCAGGACAGTCGCAGTCTCACTTCCTGCTGGTCTCTGTCCTCCTCTCCTCTCTGACAGCTTGCTCAGAGAGAGGAGCGAGCCGTTATCATAATGAGCGAATTTTCCTTGGCACTGGCCCAGCACGGCGGAGAATTCTTCTCTTTGGACAAGAAGGGGTTAATGGATGACCCTCCCCACCGACCCCCAGACAAATTTAATATGATGAGGCCTAGCCTATGGACAACCTGCAAGTTGATTGACTGGAGTGTCATTCACTGGCCAGTCAAACTTTCGCATGCAGACACAATCACCGTTTTGCAGCTCAGCCTTTTGGCAGATGTGTTCGGCCAAAGGGACTTTTTCCCAGAAGTGCTTTTTCACGAAGCAAGCGAATGCCGCCGGAGCTGCTGACAGGCAGCGCTGCAGTCACACGGGCCACGGTGCCACCGTTGAGGTGCATGCTGGGTATTTCTTGACCCGGGCTGGTGCCGGGGTCGCTGTTGTGACATCCGATACGTTCGCACCTGAGCGATTATCGCCGACGCGGCAGGGGGATGTTTGTGAACGCGCAGCGGAGGCGGAGAAGCGGAGAACGACTGACCTTTGACCCCCTCGGCCTTGCAGGATGTGATTTCGAAGTAGAATAACACAAGGAGGAAGCAATCAGGTGACGCTAAGACTTCCTCCTTTTCGAAGAGGAAGGAGTTCTTCCTTTAGTGACCCACTCCCTTACCGCCACCACCAAGACCGCCACCGCATGATTGCTTGAAGATCTTGTGCCCATTTTAAAACCTTGTGACCCTGCGCCCATCTCTTTTGCCTCTTTTTCACCGGAGACACCTTTTCCAGAACTTAAGTGGTTAATTATTTTAATACAACAAAAATGTTTTTTTTTAATTACCTGTGAATAGTAAGAGGTTAAGATGACTATGATAATGCTGCTATTTAAAACTTTTTAAAAACTTAATTGGCATCATCAGTGATTTATTAGATGTGCCCCCTCTCAGGTGCATGTGGATGTGTTTTATCAGCACACCGGCTCATAATATCAGCCATAATGATGGCATTGCAGTGATACCGATCAGTTTGTTTTAAGCGGTTAAAGATTTAACAAGAGCCTGTGTGGTTGTACTGTATCCATCCATCCATTATCTATTCCTGCTTATCCTGGGCAGGGTCGCCGTGGGTGCTGGAGCCTATCCCAGCATGCATTGGGCGAGAGGTGGGAATAAACCCTGGACGGGTCGCCAATCTATCGCAGGGCTCACGCACCATTTAAATAAATGCATTTTAAAAAGATTTGGTGTATACTTCATGGTTGGTAACTTGCTTGGATGCCTTTTGTTTTCGGATAGCGTCGCTGATGTGCGCACACAGATACCCATGACCACACGTAACCGATTTAAATGTAACCGTTGATTTTTTTTTCCCCCCCCCCCCGTCACTTCGTCATACTTTGCTAATCTTCACGGTTCTCGAGGTGTGGTGGGAAAGCAGACAGGAAGGAACACGCTCCAGGAGCCGTGCAGTCCCCACTGTGGGTATTGTAGTTCCTGCTCTCTCTAAAGTCGCTTTTTCCACCGCATGGTACCTGCTCAACTCGACTCGACTCTGCTCGACTTTTTTGGTTTTTCATCGGGCAAAAGTTGTGGATAGCACCTGGTACCTGGTACTTTTTTTTGGTGGTATCGCCTCCGTTGAGGTTCCAGGCGAGCTGAGGCGATGCCAAAAGGTGACGTGAAAACACTGCAGACCACCGGTTGGTCAGAAACGGAAGTTTCATGCGGCGTCGCTATGACGACCAGCTACATTGACATTGGGTACTGTCTGCAGTGGAAAACGAAGTACCTGGTACCAAAAGCGAGTAGAGTCGAGCCGGTACCATGCGGTGGAAAAGCGGCATTAGTTCCTACAGACCCGGTGGAACAGGCCCATATACTGCTGGACTGTAGGCAGTTTACAGAGCATCAGTTCTTTTGTCATCCACAGGTATAGGCTAGACGTTCTAATGAGAAAGGAATAAGTGGATTTCAGCTAGATAACCACCCCGTTCTTTTTGTTTTTAATAGTTCCCCGCAATGTTCAATTCCCATAAGTGGTCAAGTGTAATTTAAATCTAATTTTTTAAAATCTTGGCAGACATAAACAAAAGTAGGCACTTTTTTTTTTTTTTTTTTTTTGTGCAAGAATCAGCCGGTGTTTTTTTTAGAGTGCATTTGCAGAAAATGAGAGGATACTTTTTAGAGGCAGTTTTAGGCTATGTGTGTGATTGTCTTGATGGAAAAGAAGCAGAAATGGTCTTTTGCTTTTAGGCAGCAGGGCTGACATTTAATACAGTTAAAATGCTGTATTGGACATACTTCTTGCAGTACGTGATTGGTTTGAGTTGGTTTCCATCCGAGGAAAGAAATGTTTTTTTTTTTCTCCCAGTGCCAGGTATTGCGGTGGTTGGAGAAGATTTTATTTTATTTTATTTTTTTGGGAGAAATAAAGCAGAAACGACTTGTGTGAATGTGAACCTGCTGGCCATGAAGTGCTGTCTGAAGTATATTAAGATTGCGGGAGGAAGGGGTTATTATGAAAAATAAGATTGCCTTATGCTCACTTTGTGTCAAGTGCGGCGGTGAGTGGCTGCATCTTGATCTCTCTCTGGCGTGTGGAGTGATTCTTTCTCTTCTTCTTCTCTTTTTTTTGCGTGTGAATGAAGTGCTGTTGACCCTCGTTATGAGAGCGGCAGGGCGCGAGAGCGCGGCGGGGGTGTCGGGCCTTGATGAGGTGAAACTCGAACGGCGGCGGCGGAGGCGGAGAACGTCGCGCGGAGCTCGACGCCGTCTCTTGACCCCGCTGTCCGCTCTTAACGCCGGGGGACGGCCTCACGCGATCCCGACCCCCCCCCCCCCCCCCATACCCGCCCCCCTCCACCCCCACCCCCCCCCCCCCCACCCGCGACTTAACCGCTGTCTGGACCCACGAGCGTTCGCCATCTGCGGTCACCCACAACGTAGCGTCTGTGGTCACGTCGCCGAACGCTCGTGCGTCCAGACGATGGTGAAGTCAGGATGGGGGGGGGGGGGGGGGGGTCAGGGTGTGGGGGGGGGTGGGGTGGGGTGGGTGGGGGGGTTGGGATAGCGCGAGGCTGTCCCCCGGGGGGGGGGGGGGGGCTCTGTTTTAATCGTGCTCCGTACGCTCCGTCCCCCGGCGCCGTGGGACTTTGGGGTGTTGCGCCGAAAAGCGAAAGGGAACGTAAAATGGGGCGCGGGGCGCTCCCCTCCGGGGCCCGTAAACGTGCCTGTGGCTCGGGGTCACCCAGAGGTCACGGCCGGGCGGTCCGCGGCGGCGGCGGCGGCGTGTCGGGGCCCAGCTCACCGGGCTCATCGGGCCGGTGTATTTACACTGCCCCCCCCCCAGGCTGGGGAGTCGCAGGGGTCATTTGTCAAAAATAATGATGTTGTTGTTTTACACCGCTGCGATTTCTGAAAATATACAAGGTTACAGCAGCTTCTGTGATCGTACTGTAGGCCCCCTCAGGTGTGTGTGTGTGTGTGTGTGTGTGTGTGTGTGTGTGTGTGTGTGTGTGTGTGTGTGAGGGCCTGTGTGTGTGTGTGTGTGTGTGTGTGTGTGTGGGCCTGTGTGTGTGTGTGTGTGTGTGTGTGTGTGGGCCTGTGTGTGAGCGTGTGTGTGTGTGAGAGCGTGTGTCAGAGCGTGTGTGCGTGTGCGTGCGTGCGTGCGTGCGTGCGTGTGTGTGTGTGTGTGTGTGTGTGTGTGTGTGTGTGTGTGTGTGTGACCTGTGTGTGTGTGTGTGTGTGTGTGTGTGTGAGCGTGTGTGTGAGCGTGTGTGCGCGTGTGTGTGTCTGCGTGTGGGGCCTACCGTAGTCCATAAAATTAACAAAAGCCTATATTTAAGAGATTTATTTCGGGTGATACTTTATTAGGGGAAAAACTTGTGTGCACGGACAGTTTAATGTCTAAAATATATATGATCACAGTGCAGTTTCTGCTAACAATTCAAATCCATAGGTGTCTCATTGTGACCAAGAGACAGGAAATATCTGATATTTGTGGGTGGCTATAAAAATAAATACAGAAATGCTGGAAGGATTATAAAAATATCTTCACCAGCAAGAACCTGTAATTATTCCAAACTGCTATTCGGGGGGGGGGGGGGGGGGTCACTCCTTCTTTCACTCTTTTTTTCATTCGTTCCTTCGTTCTTTCCTTCCTTAGCAGATTTCGACTTTTGTTGAAGTCCGTCACGGGGAGGGGGGGAGGGGGGGAGGGGGGGTGGGGGGGTGGCGAATCTCGGTTCTCGTGGTTCTGCCGGGGCGCGGCGCGGTCCCTAACTCCGGGCGGGTCAGAGCGTTCCCCCGCCTGGGCACTCTGGGTTTTGTATTTCTATTATTATTATTATTTTTTTTTTTTTGTGGATTCAAACCCGCGCTCTTTCCCGTGTAACCGCGGTAACGGAAGGCATTGTGACTACGGCTCGGTAGCGTCTTCCGCCGAGCCTCGGAGAAAACGCATCACAATGCGCCATTGTGTTCGCGCGCCTGCGGCTGCATAACGAATTCGCGGTTTTTTTTTTTGGGGGTTTTTTTTATTATTTTTTTTTCGCGGTCGGTTTGCGTACGGCTGCGAGCGGCTTCAGAGCGCGTAGCCCGCCCGCCCGGTCCTCCGCCGTGTTCGCTTTCTCCGGCGGGCTCGAGTCGGCGGCTTATCCGGCTCGACGACGGTTGGGGAAGTTTCCGGATTGCTCTGTCATTATGCAATTTCGCATTTTGAGAATTCGGATGCAGCGTAACAATGAGCTCGCTACCCGCTAGTACGGGGCGTGACAACGCGGTGTTTGAGCGGAGATTTAATAACACGTTCGGCTCGCGCAAACCCCTGCATTTCAGCCTCTCCGGCTTTCGAAACGGCGTGTTTGCATAATTGGAGACTGCATTACAAGTGCCGCCCTTGATATATCAATTGTAGTGTGTTAAGTACAGAGTTTGGTATTAAACGCATAACTCTCGCACACGGTATATTTATTGAATAATAATAAATGCTGCTGTGAAATGCGCTGTGTAAAAAGTGTTTTACTTTATGCAGGATGTCACATAACCATCTTGTTAAAGCACCTAAATATAGCTAACGCTTCGTATTCATGATCTTCACAGTCATAGGAGAGGAGGTCTGGCAATTCAGCCATGTTAGAGAGGCAAGATGGAAGGCGCCGAACGGCATCATCACAACTACGATTTTCCACGTAGGCCTACGACGATGCGTTACTGCGATCGAAGTTCTGGTGTTTTTCAACGCGAGATTGAACATTCGTAAAACGTGAAACTGCAACTGTCTGGCAAACAAGATGGAAGATGTCAAGCCACGCACATAACAGTCGATGAACGTGTATTCTTTTGCGTGCGCCTCATAAAAGCTCGCTTTTCCATTCATGCATTCAGCCTTTCTGTATCCATATTTTTTTGTGAGCACACTTATCACAGTATGGCAGACTAATACAGGCTGCTATGAAACCTGATTGAATGGCTCTGCTAGACCACCGCCCGACTCCGCTGATTTGTTCTGAATATCAGGGATTTTAGTAGGATGTGAGTTCTGAATGTCAGGGCTTTTAGTAGGATGTGAGTTCTGAATATCAGGGATTTTAGTAGGATGTGAGTTCTGAATATCAGGGCTTTAGTAGGATGTGAGTTCTGAATATAAGGGATTTTAGTAGGATGTGAGTTCTGAATATCAGGGCTTTAGTAGGATGTGAGTTCTGAATATCAGGGCTTTTAGTAGGATGTGAGGATAGGATGTGAGTTCTGAATATCAGGGCTTTAGTAGGATGTGAGTTTCTGAATATCAGGGCTTTAGTAGGATGTGAATTCTGAATATCAGGGATTTAGTAGGATGTGAGTTCTGAATATCAGGGCTTTAGTAGGATGTGAGTTCTGAATATCAGGGCTTTAGTAGGATGTGAGTTCTGAATATCAGGGATTTTAGTAGGATGTGAGTTCTGAATATCAGGGCTTTAGTAGGATGTGAGTTCTGAATATCAGGGCTTTAGTAGGATGTGAGTTCTGAATATCAGGGCTTTTAGTAGGATGTGAGTTCTGAATATAAGGGATTTTAGTAGGATGTGAGTTCTGAATATCAGGGCTTTAGTAGGATGTGAGTTCTGAATATCAGGGCTTTTAGTAGGATGTGAGTTCTGAATATCAGGGCTTTTAGTAGGATGTGAGTTCTGAATATCAGGGCTTTTAGTAGGATGTGAGTTCTGAATATCAGGGCTTTTAGTAGGATGTGAGTTCTGAATATCAGGGATTTAGTAGGATGTGATTCTGAATATCAGGGATTTTTGTAGGATGTGAGTTGTGAATAACAGGGCTTTTAGTAGGATGTGAGTTCTGAATATCAGGGCTTTTAGTAGGATGTGAGTTCTGAATAACAGGGCTTTAGTAGGATGTGAGTTCTGAATATCAGGGCTTCAGTAGGATGTGAGTTCTGAATATCAGGGCTTCAGTCGGTGGTATTTCAGTTGTTGCTTCACATAGGCCACCTAGTCTGGTACAGTAGTTAGACCAAGGATCTGCAAGACAGGCTCTCCTGTTGTTTGTCGTTACAGTGCACTTACTCTATTAGAGCGGTTGATTGATTACACAGTTAAGTGTAAAACTCACTCCAGCTGGTTACTTGGGTCTGACTCTGAATTGGGGGCTGATTTTAAGGCGAAAACAGAAAAAGCAGCAGCCGCAGAGCTTGTGTGTCTCCAGGACCAGACCTGCTGAGTCAGACCCCCCCCCCCCCCCCATAACTCCACCAGGGCCCGGAACGCGGGTGCAGTAAACCCCCCCCCCCCCCCCGTAAGGGCCCCGCCGGATTATCGGACGGACCTCGTTTTAAACGCTAACGTCGATTCCTAATTGAGATCGACAGCCTGGCGGTGCGCCGAGGTTTTACGCGAGCGCGGGACATTAGCGGCGCGCCCGCGCTAGCTAGCGCTCCTGGTGCACGCCGCGACGGCTACCGGACCCCAACCCCCCCCCCCCCCGTCCCCCCCCCCCCCCCCCCCCGTCCCCCGCCATATGCGATTGATTTTTTTTTTTTTTTTTTTAGATTCAATCAAACGAGGATTAATGAATTTTTCTAATCCCAGAATCCCCCACGTGCCAGTTCACCTTGTGTGTCGAGACGGTGCGCTAACGGGCTACAGTCCGTTGGCCTTTTATCGAATTTCTCGTGGGCTATTTCTGAAATATCGTCATCGAGTTTGTCATCAAAATGTCGATGAGTTTGTCTTTTATTTTATGTTTTCATTTATTGTGTGGCCAAGTGTGTGGCCCGTTTTCAATTGCCATATTGAACAATTATTTTTTTATTGTGAAACCAGCGTAAATCAAATATTTTGGTCATAAAAAAAACCTTTTCTGAACGATTAATTGAATGAATTTTGTTTTTGCGTACTCGCAGTTTGGAATTGCACCAACTGCCATGCGTATCTTGGTTTATATTTTATCCGTCACTGTCTGCTAATCCCTCATGCAGGTGAGGTCATTCTCACAGTGCATATCCGTCTCTGATCTATTCCCGTTGCGATTGGTTGGTTTATCCTGCTGGGAAAGTATGGGACTCTTGTTGGAACCCGAACCAAAAACATGGCACGGATACACGGATATCCAAGGCCGCCTGCATTTCCCTTTTGGGAATTTATTGTATTGTGAAACTGGAGCGCAACTTTAAAAATGACGTCCGCTGTTTTGACTTTCCTCCTCGTACCAAGTTGCAGCTCTCTACTCTCAACATTGTTACAAATGAGTCATTATTATGATGTAAGAAATGAGTAGGAAACACTGAGGGTTGAACCAATTCATTAACTCATCGTATTTTTTTTTTTCTCCTTTGAACTTGAGCCAACGAGTAGAAATAAACAAATGGTGCAGTGACATAAAGGGGGGGCTAAGGGATCAGCCAAAATGCATTATGTTAAGATTGGGTTTCTCATTTAAACAAACGATCGAATACTGCATAGACAGCAGGCTGCCGTTTCAGCTGGGTCTGTCCTTTTAATGCACTTTTTATCGTAGCTGTTCCACGTTCACTTCATGAGGAGGGAGCTCTGTAATCCAAACATTTTACAGAAGAGTGTTTGAATGCCTCATTGTCTAGAAAAATGATACATTTTTCAGAATTAACCTCAGCTTGTGAAACCGCACCAGACGTAAATTGAGCACCATGCTGTGTTTTTAACGATAGATAGCATGTGGATTTAATTGTGCATGTGTGTGCGTGTTGTGAACGATAAGCAGCACATGACATTATGCGTGCGTGCGTGCGTGCACGTGTGCAAGTGTGTGTCTGTGTATGTATGCGCCTGTGTTTGCGAGTCAGAATTTAACCAACAGGGCTGCGCTTGTTATCCGTTGTGGGAGGGAGGATTAGGACGGCACACGCTCACAGATCAGGTTTTAATGATAACAGCCGAAAATATCCTTAAGACCAGCCCCGTCCTTCAGACGACAGAATGCATTAAACGCGCAGTAAAAAGGAAGGCGCTTGTCTCTCTGAAACGCGAGAGGCGGACGACGACGTGTGTGAAGCCCCCACTGTCTTCCTGTCTGCGTATCCCAGCAGCCCCCTGGCCCGGAGAGCCCCGTTTGAGTGCCATAAGGACCTCTTTCTCTCCGGCAGCTCTGCATGGGGGGCGGGGGGGGTGGTGGAGGAGGAAGAGGAGGAGGAGGAGGGCGGGGGGGCTAGGCGTGATTGAGCAGAAGACCGATGTGTTTGATCCGCTGAGCTGTGAATATATCGCAGGACAGGGAGGGGTGAGGGAAGGAAGCGAAAGACTCAGCCACAACGCTGCTGTTTCTGCCTGCTCTGGTAGCCTAGCCTGGTAGCTTAGCCCCCATTGGTTTCTTTTGCTCTACCACGCCCGCCTGATTAACAAATGCGTGCGGAGTTTATGCCGGTGATGGCTGTGAAGGGGTTTATCAGCAGCCCGCTGAGCGGGGAGGGTTAGGCCCGAGCGGATGACCTCACTAATCGCCGCTTTCTTTTGTCCTTTCAGAAATGAGCCACTGAAATTTGCGAGGAAGAAAAGGTTAGCCCGTTAGCCCTCGGGGAGGCGCTCTGTTTCACCCCCCTCCAAAAAAAAAAAACTTCTTAAATCATGACGCCCCAGTGGCTGGCGTTGGCGTTCACCCTCCTGCAAGCGGGGCTCAACAGGGGGTTCCCCGCGGGCCCGACGGGACCCCCGGCGCGGTCGACGACCAGCTCCTTCCGGGTGACGGACACCAGCCTGACGCACCTGACGGTGCACCGGACGACGGGCGACGTCTTCGCGGGCGCGGTGAACCGCGTCTACAAGCTGTCCGCCAACCTGACCGAGCTGCGGTCGCACATCACGGGCCCCGTGGAGGACAACGCCAAGTGCTACCCGCCGCCCAGCGTCCGCGCCTGCGCCCACCGCCTAGAGTCCTCGGACAACGTCAACAAGCTCCTGCTGGTGGACTACGCCGGCAACCGCCTGGTGGCCTGCGGCAGCATCTGGCAGGGCGTGTGCCAGTTCCTCAGGCTGGAGGACCTCTTCAAGCTGGGCGAGCCCCACCACCGCAAGGAGCACTACCTCTCAGGCGCCCGGGAGGCCGACGGGATGGCCGGGGTGGTGGTCGGCGACGACGACGGGCCGGCGGGCGGCGAGCCGAAGAAGAGGAAGAAAGGGGGCAGCCGGCTGTTCATCGGGGCGGCCATCGACGGCAAGTCCGAGTACTTTCCCACCCTGTCCAGCCGCAAGCTGGTGGCGGACGAGGACAGCGTCAACATGTTCGGCCTGGTCTACCAGGACGAGTTCGTGTCCTCGCAGATCAAGATCCCCTCCGACACCCTCTCGACGTACCCGGCCTTCGACATCTACTACGTGTACGGGTTCTCCAGCCGCACCTACATCTACTTCCTGACGCTGCAGCTGGACACGCAGCTGACGCAGGACGCCACGGCGAGAAGTTCTTCACCTCCAAGATCGTGCGCATGTGCTCCAACGACACCGAGTTCTACTCCTACGTGGAGTTCCCGCTGGGCTGCACCAAGGACGGCGTGGAGTACCGGCTGGTGCAGGCCGCCTACAAGCACCGGCCGGGCAAGCTGCTGGCCCAGGCCCTGGGGCTGTCGGAGGACGAGGACGTCCTCTTCGTGGTGTTCTCCCAGGGCCAGAAGAACCGGGCCAACCCGCCGCGCGAGACCGTGCTGTGCCTGTTCACCCTGCGCCAGGTCAACCTGGCCATGCGGGAGAGGATCAAGTCCTGTTACCGTGGGGAGGGCAAGCTGTCTCTGCCGTGGCTCCTCAACAAGGAGCTGCCCTGCATCAACACGGTGAGTCCCTCGTCTTCCTCCTCGCCTTCCCCTCGTCTGCCTACCTCGTCTTCTCCTCGTCTTCCTCTCATCTTCCTCCCGTCTTCTCCTCATCTTCCTCCTGCCTTCCTCTCGCCTTCCTCTCGCCTTCTCCTCGCCTTCTCCTCGTCTTCCTCCTGTCTTCCCCTCGTCTTCCCCTCGTCTTCCCCTCGTCTTCCTCTCGCCTTCTCCTCATCTTCCTCCTGCCTTCCTCCCGCTTTCCCTTCGTCTTCCTCCCGCCTTCCACTCGTCTTCCTCCCGCCTTCCCTCATCTTCCTCTCGCCTTCCTCTCGTCTTCCTCCCGCCTTCTCATCTTCCTCCCGCCTTCCTCTCGCCTTCTCCTCGCCTTCTCATCTTCCTCCTGCC
>CM045893.1:4850000-4880000 GCA_025169545.1 Anguilla japonica | reverse complement strand
TTTTGTGTCTGCGATTGAGGGGGGGGAGGGGGTTCTGTGGCCGCAGGGGGGGGGTTCTGTGGTGTGTGGGGGCGGAGGGTTGGGGGGGATGTGTGCGCGTGGATGATTCGTCAGCCGTCCTTCATCACTTTTTCAGTTCCAACCGGTGCCTCTGTTTGCGCAGGTTTGCGCTGGTTTACACTTCGTCTGCGAAAACCCTGGAAGGATCCTTTCAGCCAACGTAAACACGGCTCTCTCTTTGTTTACACACGCGCGCGTCTTGTCTGCGGTGATGATCTGCGACGCTCTCTGTGAATCCTCTAAACAAACAGAACCCTGGGAAATAAAAAAAAAAAACTGCGTTCGGCTGAAAGCGAAATGCCAATTAAAGGCTATTATCCATTACGGGCCGATGGAAACGGGGGAACGGTGAGGTACGGAGAGTACGTGCCAAACGCTCGCGTGTGGCTGAAATGCTTCTAATATGGCCCAAACACTCTCGAATGGCTGAAATGCTTCTAATACAGCCCAAACACTCTCGAATGCCTGAAATGCTTCTAATATGGCCCAAACACTCTCGAATGCCTGAAATGCTTCTAATAAGGCCCAAACACTCTCGAATGCCTGAAATGCTTCTAATAAGGCCCAAACACTCTAGAATGCCTGAAATGCTTCTAATAAGGGCGAAACACTCTCGCATGCCTGAAATGCTTCTAATAAGGCCCAAACGCTCACATACGGCTGAAATGCTTCTAATATGGCCCAAACACTTGTGAGTGACTGAAATGCTTCTAATACAGCCCAAATGCTCGAGTATGGATGAAATGCTTCTAATATGGCCCAAACGCTCTCGTAAGGCTGAAATGCTTCTAATAAGGCCCAAACACTCTCGAATGGCTGAAATGCTTCTAATAAGGCCCAAACACTCTCGAATGCCTGAAATGCTTCTAATACAGCCCAAACGCTCTCGAATGCCTGAAATGCTGCTAATAAGGCCCAAACGCTCTCGAATGGCTGAAATGCTTCTAATAAGGCCCAAACGCTCTCGTACAGCTGAAATGCTTCTAATAAGGGCCAAACGCTCTAGAATGCCTGAAATGCTTCTAATAAGGGCCCAAACACTCTCGAATGGCTGAAATGCTTCTAATAAGGCCCAAACACTCTCGAATGGCTGAAATGCTTCTAATAAGGCCCAAACGCTCTCGTAAGGCTGAAATGCTTCTAATACAGCCCAAACACTCTCGAATGCCTGAAATGCTTCTAATAAGGCCCAAACACTCTCGAATGCCTGAAATGCTTCTAATAAGGCCCAAACACTCGAGCACAGCTGAAATGCTTCTAATAAGGCCCAAACACTCGAGCACAGCTGAAATGCTTCTAATAAGGCCCAAACGCTCTAGAATGGCTGAAATGCTTCTAATAAGGCCCAAACACTCTCGTACGGCTGAAATGCTTCTAATAAGGCTCAAACACTCTAGAATGGCTGAAATGCTTCTAATAAGGCCCAAACGCTCACATACAGCTGAAATGCTTCTAATAAGGCCCAAACACTCACGTACAGCTGAAATGCTTCTAATAAGGCCCAAACACTCACGTACAGCTGAAATGCTTCTAATATGGCCCAAATGCTCACATACAGCTGAAATGCTTCTAATATGGCCCAAATGCTCACATACAGCTGAAATGCTTCTAATATGGCCCAAATGCTCACATACAGCTGAAATGCTTCTAATATGGCCCAAATGCTCTTGTACAGCTGAAATGCTTCTAATATGGCCCAAATGCTCACATACAGCTGAAATGCTTCTAATATGGCCCAAACGCTCACATACAGCTGAAATGCTTCTAATAAGGCCCAAATGCTCACATACAGCTGAAATGCTTCTAATAAGGCCCAAACGCTCACATACAGCTGAAATGCTTCTATTATGGCCCAAACGCTCACATACAGCTGAAATGATTCTAATATGGCCCAAACGCTCACATACAGCTGAAATGATTCTAATATGGCCCAAACTCTCACATACAGCTGAAATGATTCTAATATGGCCCAAACGCTCACATACAGCTGAAATGATTCTAATATGGCCCAAACGCTCACATACAGCTGAAATGATTCTAATATGGCCCAAACGCTCACATACAGCTGAAATGATTCTAATATGGCCCAAACGCTCACATACAGCTGAAATGCTTCTAATACGGCTACCTATTGTTAGCGGCTAGCGGGTGCAATGAAGTGAGCTATGCTGCTTTTCATGCCGGTCATTTCTACACTGGCCTGTCTGTGCAAATGTAAAAAGATTACTCCAGACAAATTTGGACGAACGCCATATTCAAAGAGAAACACTCCAATGAGGACTCTTCCTCTTTTGCGTCGAATGGTGTTTTGGGCAATAACAATGTTCCATTGGGAATAGACTGTGAAAAAGTAAAAAAAAAAATAGTACGGTAGTAAAAATAAAAGTATTCTTTTGGATGTTTGTCTGCCTCAAGTAATGCATCTTCAGCGCTGAAGGTGTATTTTAAAGTGGCAGTGAATGCAGGACTGGTAATCAGTACTATAAGGTTTTTAACTCCGTTCAGTCCTTTATCATAATATATATTTTTTAAATGGCTGCACCACCTGTAGGCTTATAGGGCACTGTTGAATGTCCTTCAGTCTAAACCTTCAGAAAGGCCTTTCTGGAAGCTTCTGTTACAAATGCGATTTCAGTAATTCACTCAATGCGATTACTCGATTCCCCTTTTTCTCTAATACACAACTTCATATATCAGCATTGTAAGTCGCTCTGGATAAAGAGCATCAGTTTAAATGCCTGTAATGCAGTGTAATGTACTTGGGGACTACACACTACTTGGTATCTGCATCGTAAATCTATAAATCTATAAATCTGTGTGTAGAATTTGACTCACTAAACTGCTACAGTAGCCATAATTGTTACCGTAACCACAGTTCTGTGTTGGGAGTGTAATGTGGTGTAACATTTGATATTTTTGAATTTTGTATTTATCTTAATCCTCTATAAATTCTCATGGATAAGAAATAAATTAAAAAAAAAAAAACAGAATGTTTATTAACTTAAGTCATTCTCGCCAAATGTAAAGAATTTCTACAGAAATAGGTTTCTCCTCGTTGCTCTAAAGAGAGTCACCTGTTGGGTGTCACCTCCCTCTCACCTCTCACCTGACCCTTATGATTATGAGTATGATGGTGGTTTTTCTGGACCCCCCCATGTCCATGCCTTCCTTTTATTTCTATTACATTTCAGGTTGTGTTTATCTATTAGCACAGATGGCATGTTCCCATGTTTTATGGACATTTTTTTCCCATGTAAGTCCTTGAATTTGAGGGAAGAGGACCTCGGAATTCTTTTATATCGATAGGACGATAAGCTTCCTCAGTAAAAAAAAAAAAAATATTTATTAAAGTTTTTAATTGGGGGGGGCATCTACACGATCTCTATATAAAATCAGTGTTGCTATGCAACCATGAAGCATACAGTGCTAGATTTCTTTACCTTTTGAAAGTGGCCTATTAATATCTAACTTGCTAGATTGCGTAGATAAGAGAAAAATGACTGACCAATTACCATAAATACACTTATTTCATTGTGCGTAATTATTATTGAATAAAATAATGATTATCTTGTTAAACAATGCTGGCTGTCTGGGCTAATATGGCATCTGTTGTTTTGATAATTGGAGCCGTTACATTGTCTTGTGCTACTTGTCGTTTTGTAAGGGTGCAGTGATGGACCGTGTCTAAAAATATTCAGTCTGTCTTCGCTGAAACTAGGGAAGTTGTAATTTGTCATAATTAAATGGAAAATAAAACCAACTGTTTTGCTCCACTTCTTGTGGGTTTGCCCTGCTTGCTGGACACGTTTAAGACTGTTTGTATAACAGAAATATGTTGAGTCGTTGTGCTAAAGACACAAAGACTTTTTTTTTCTAACCAGTTTTTTTTTTTTTTTTTTTTACCCAACACTTCTTCTTCCCTCCCAGTTTGGAACTTACAGTAGTATTTGTTTGCACAATCCATCACTGCCACGTTCTGACTTGCATGTGTGTCCTGTGCTGCTGTTGCATTGTGGGAGCACATTTTGTTACCCTACCGGTGCATGCATGTTTCCCAGGACCCTCCCCCGACCACCCCCCCCCCATCCTGGTCCTTCCCTACTGTCATCATCCTGACGCTCCCCTAAAACGGGTCACCCCTACTTTTTGAAATGCTGTCGAATGGACTGTTCTAAGCCGAAATCGAGTGGGTGAGCGAGCATATTTTGGCACACGCGGGTTTGGCAGCGTGAAATTAAATGTGGGGGTGTGTGTGCAGAAGAAATTTAGCTGGAAGCTGATTTGGCTACTCTCTGAGCTAGACATTTTTTTAAAATTAATTGTGGGAAATAAAATATGCTCCAGTCGTGCGGATCTGACATCCCCGTCCACAGACCGGCCGAGAGTGTGTGTGAGTGTGTGTGTGTGTGTGTGTGTGTGTGTGTGTGTGTGTGTGTGTGTGTGTGCGTGCATATGCTCTCCCAGCCCGGCTTCACAAATCGTGTCTTTCGTCCCGACAAGAATAGTTTCTGCAGCGAGTCTCTCTGCCTAGTCAAGGTTGCTCGCAGTAATTAGCAGCCATTGTTGCAGCAAGGACGCAGGGTGCCGTACTTTTATCCGCCATTTTTGTTTTGCGTTGCTCACGACGGTGGGGTAAGGCGGGCGAAGTGAAGGAACGCTGGAAGTGGCTCTCTCTGCTGCATCACACGCCTTCGCTCTCTGTTATTGAGATCTGTGGGAAACGTCTGTTTACGGATAAGTGTGCGCGGTGCGGAAAATGGCTGTGATGTCATGACTGTCGGTTCGGTGGCGGGCGGCGGCGGGGGGGGGAGGGGAGGGGAATCGCGGCGCGGTCACACCTTTTGAAAACGCCGCCGCTTCATGGAAGGGCTTTTGTAATGGAGGCGAACCACGAGTCCAGACGTAAACAAATTAAACCAAATTAAATGTTCGGATCGCGCACCCGGGTTTTCTCCGTGCATCTCTCTCTCTCTCTCTCTCTCTCTCTCTCTCTCTCTCTCTCTCTCTCTCTCTCTCTCTCTCTCTCTCTCTCTCCTCTCTCTCTCTCCCTCTCTCCTCTCTCTCTCCCTCTCTCTCTCTCTCTCTCTCTCCTCTCTCTCTCTCCTCTCTCTCTCCTCTCTCTCTCTCTCTCTCTCTCTCTCTCACTCTCTCTGTCCTCTCTCTCTCACTCTCTCTCTCTTACCTTCCTCACCTCTCGAGCGAGAAGGTGTTTTGAGTGGCATCCCGTTGCGACGCGTCCTGGAGCGGGGGGGGGGGGGGGGGAAGCGACGAGGGGGTGGGTAAGGGAGGGTGGGGGGGGGGGGGGGGGGGGGGGGACGTGGGTGGGGGTGTGGTAAGAGAGGGAGAGGGAGAGAGATTTCGGGAGGAGGCGGTTCAAACGCCCCATATCTCCCCGACGCCGAGCTGCTTGTTTGTTTTGGCAGGAGAAGAGAGCGCGCAGCTAGCCGGCTCTTTTAGCGCGCCGCGGAAATCACCCATGAGCCCCCTCTGCACTTCCTGTCCCAGACTGCCGTCCGCACGTTCCCACCGGGCTTACTGGCATCTGCTGGGGGGTGGGGGGGGGGGGGGGGGGGAGCTGGCACCCCCATCTCCTCTTCCCCTGGCACCCCCAGTCTCCTCCTCTCCTTCCCACCATTATTGAATTCTGCCAAACCCTTATCGCCATGAGATATTTCCCCTATCACCGCACGGTCGCTGACAGACCTGAGGGTGTGGTGTGCTCTCCATTTCACATTTCACTTTTAACACCCTGAGCATGAATGCATCTGTATCTGCAAGGAAAGTACACTGTTAAAGCGACTCTGTGATTAAACTTTAGTGTTAAAACCAGCTAATTGCAAATTGACCCTTATACACCACGGCCCTCGTAACCAAGGTCCTGTTATTTAGGCAAAATGATATATGGCACAGTAGCAGACGTTACACCTGTGACCAAGCTTTGTGTAAAATCGGCACGATGCAAATTGACCCTTATTGAACACAGACCTTGTTGCCGCTGTCCCCAGTTATTTAGGTAAGAAGATATATATACGGTACAGAAACAAACGCTTCTAGTGGAAGAGGCAGAGAAAGTTCTCTGTGGTGGAATGGAGAAACCCCTTCGTGAATCGTTAAAAATTGAGCTACAGGATGTGAAATTGCACAGAATGGGTCGTTAGACAAATGGGGCGGGGGGGGGGGGGGCGGGAATGATTCATGTGTTGCCAGGGCTGTGTGTGTGTGTGTGTGTGTGTGTGTGTCTGTCTGTGTGTGTCTGTGTGTGTGTGTGTGTCTCGCGAGCGGCACAGAGTAGTACTTCTGGACAGGTTGCCGTGGACGACGGAGAGCGGCGCTGACGCTCAGACGTGCTGTCACAGCCCCGGAGCCCGTGGGCTTCCAGGCCACTGTGACATCATCCGCCCTGGAACTGCATGACCTCATCCTCCCTCCTCTCCGCTGTGATCAGAGACCCGTCGGCACCAGGATAATATGAAATGCTGAGATACGCCGGAGTAGAGTAGAGCAGAAAAATAATAATAATAAAATTAGATTTTTCATGTCTAACCGCTTCTGTGTTCAGCAGACTCAACCTCTTCTGTCCTTTTCTCAGGCTGTTATTTGTCCGTTTATTAAAATCTGTCCCGGGGATTATTATGCTTTAAATTATTCATTTTTTGGGGGGTGCGGTCTCAAAAGTAACCCGCGTGGTGACACGGGCAGCAGCACAGCGATAATATACTGGTCTAAAATGTCGTATTTCTCACACACTTTCTCCTGCAGTCGGGCGCGTGTGTGCGATTACACGTCCCCTATATAGCAGACCGCTAAAATAGCAACTGCGCTTTCAGAGTGGAAATGTGTAAGCAGTTATCCACTCAGGTGATATATATATATATATATGTGTGTGTGTGTGTGTGTGTGTGTGTGTGTGTGTGTGTGTGTGTGTGCGTGCTGCTGTAGAGACTGCAAACTGCCTGATTGTACAGTGGGAGGAGGAGAATGCCTTCCTGAGCACACAGTGCAGTACATGTGCAGTGGGCAGTGTAGGACTGTGTCTCAGATTTGGGAAGTGGTCCTGTGGTCATCGGGGTGTCCCCCGCAGTGGGGCTCTGCGGGCGGGGCTCTGGGGGGGGGGGGGCTCCTGCGTTCGTGTGTGTTCATCACTCAGAGGCAGCAAAGGTCACGTTCACACACTGACCTAGTGGCCAAGACAAGCAGAGGAGTGTTTTTACAAAACGCTGACACACCCCCCACCCCCTTCCGTACTGTAACTACTGATTTTGTTTCGTATTTGTAAATGTTTTTTGTTTTTTCTGGAGGGTGTTGTGACCTCCTCTTCTTCAGTAGTAACGTTTTTTTTTTTCCAGTCATGCAGTAAACATTAGACGACCCCATGGGAGAACTGCACGGAGGCAATGAGATTAGTCTAGATGAGTAGGGTAAGATTAGTTATTGTGGGTAATTTTTTATTTATTTATTTGCTTTTCAGTACTTTGCAGTTTGATGCATGTACTGCATGTCTGGAAGCACTCAAAAGATTATTAAAAGGTTTTGTTATTGAAAGTAGAGCAATAAAGTAGAGTCTATTCAGAAATATCTCGTGGCCTAGCCTGTAGAGCACTGACCATATGCCTGTCGTGAGCCGTGATGTCGGCGGTTCGAATCTGGCCGTGCGACCCTTTTGTCACATGTCTCTCTCTCCCTCTCTCTCTCGCGCTCCCTGTTCCTCCTGTCACTCTACACTGTTCTGTCCAATAAAGCTGAAAAAGCCCCAAAAAATATATTTTAAAATAAGAAATACTAAAAGGGAATAAGGTGTGCTTGTATCAAGGAAATAAATAAAATATGAAAAGGCGGCCATTTTGAGACACCTGGCGCAAGGCTGTACATTTCGAGCAGGGACGAGACCTCTGTGCCAGACTGCCTACCTGCCAGTCACCTCCACCTGCACCAGCTGTTCCGCTGTTCCAGGTGAACGTGGGAATTTTAGCGCCCGTTGCGTCGAGCGCAGTTTCTCAGCCGGCCTGTGCAGTGATGTAATGAGAAACTGCTGTTTGTTTTGCACTATACATTATGTCTGTCAGGGCCGCTAGCCAAGTCAAACAGAGCCAGGTAAAGGTGAAGGAAAGCCAGCCTCGGGGCACTGAAAAGTTTTGGTGGAAAATACTTTTGCTCTTTTGGAATTTAAAGCATCGTCTGACGGGGGATGAATCCTGCCGGGACATCGGCAGTTCAGGCGTGACCCAGACGGACGGTTTCCGCGGGTAACCTTCGCCGCGTTCGAAGGTGGGACGGAACGGGACCCGGATCGGTTGTGTGCGGACGCTAATTTGGCGGGGTGTAAATCAGGGCGGGCCGGGCCTGTCCCAGCAGCGGGCCGCGGGTCGGGGGGGGGGGGGGGGGGGGGGGGACGCTGATTTACGCGCCGGGCTGGCCCGCGGCGCGGTTTGATCATGGGGAAATCTGTTTGCCGTAAATCGGTTGTCACAGAACGAGGCGGCGGCGGACGGTTGTGTCTGGCAGGGGGGGGCGTTGTCTCCACCAGTCAGATCGGCCGGAGAGAGCCGCCTGCCTGATGGCGGGGGGGGGGGGGGGGGGGGGGGGGGGGAGGGCGGGGGAGGGTTTTATTTATTTCTCTCTCTGTTATGGGCGCCCTCCATTTCATGCTCCGGCAGCTAAGGGTCTTAGAGTCTCCGGGAGGCTTTTTTTTCCAAACCCAAACCTGTATCAAAGTTCACAAAGAGGTAGAAGAATGCATATCCAGGACTTCACTGGTGTAGTATCAAGGAGAAGAGGGTAATGAAACCACTTTAAAAATGGTTATGTGTTCATTTATCTGTGTGTGCTTTTTAGTTTCAGAAACCTTTTGTTAATTATTTTTTCCTCTGCTTCAATGTAACCCAATTTATGAGTTTTTTTTTTTTTGGCAAATAAGCAATTATTCAAGTAGTCCTGCTGTTGGTGGCCTGAGCAGACCCCGGCCCCCCCCCCCAACCTCGTGGCCCCCCCAGACACGGGGCCCCCCCTGACCCCGTGTCCCCCCACCCGACCTCAGGACCCCCCCAGATCCCGGGACCCCCCCCAGACCCCGGGGCCCTAAAAGCAGAGGTGCAGGGCGGTAGGCCTCACGCCGATCCTGCCCTTCCCTCCAGCCTCCAGCGCGGGCTGGAGCTCTACTGAGCGCGCTCAGAGTGAGCTGTTCCTGCGGTTTGGACAGGAGCGCGGGGATGAGTCTGACATAAAAAGGGCGTGAGCGACGGGGGGGGGGGGGGGCGAGGGGGACGGACCTTACGCAGAGCGCTCGCTGCAGACGGGACGGGGGACGGGGGGTGGAACGAGTTCCAGATGTGTACCCCCCCCCCCCCCCCCCCCGCCCGTCTCCCCCCGTTAACACCAGATGTGCTGACAGCCTCTCTGATTAAGAGGTGCTGCTGCTGGAATTGGGGGGGGGGGGGGGGAGAGGAGAAGGGGGGTGTTGGGCCAGCGTTGGCCGTCTTTAATCAGCTCCGAAATTACGCTGTGTTTTGATTGGCCAAACCTGGAGCGAGCGAGGGGGAAGATGAGAAGAACCACGTGCGCGAAGGATTTTCAGAAGCCGCACTAAACGGACCCGATGGTTTAGTCTGACCGTCTGGAAAAAAGTCTTTGATTGGAGACGGGTTCGTTCCGGGCTGCTGTCGAATCTGCCGACGCCGATGATTGCGAGTGAGAGAGAGAGACAGACGTCTTATTTCCCCTCGAACCTGCCGTTGTTTTGCCGTCGTTACGTATCTCCGTGGAAACAAACGGCTTTACCTTCCTGGCCTGGCCTGGCCTGGCCTTTCGAACGCTAATGAGCACGAGTGGTTGCTTGTGTTGTGAGTGCTGTGCCGCAGGATTAGGCCTGTGGGGCTGCCCGACCCTCTTGCCCTTTCCGTTGTCTGCTTTCCTCTGCGCCCCCCCCCCCCCCCCCCCCCCCACCCCCCCCCCCCCCCCCCCCCCCCCCCCGGGATTTAGCGGTCAGAGCTGCGTAGCTTCATCTAAGGTCAGGACGACTGCTGTCATAAACGCAGGCGGTATGAAGCACTCAAAACACCTGTCTCTGCGCCTCTGCTTTGGAGCACCAGGCAGTGGAACATTTATTTTATTTAACTTTACTTTGTTTTGCTTTTTTATTTCTACCTGCTAGTTTGTTGTTGCTGTTTGTGGGATGTTGCACCTGTCTGGCTTTTTTTTTATTTTATTTTTTAATTTTTTACATTTTTTTTTAAAGGTTGAGTGAAAATTGCGCCTCTCTTCCGCCCTGAGTTGTTGTTTTTTTTGTTTTTTTTTGCGGTCGCAGCCTCTCGTCCCAGCGGGGGGGCCAGGGCAAGGGGTGGCGGCGCACGCGTGCGAGACGCGGTTTTTTATCATTCCACCGCCGTCCCGCCATCGCTCACTTCCTCCGCGCCGGCGCTAACCTTGAGACGCCCGTGCGGAAAACGAGCCGCCAAATTCGCCATTCGTCTCGTCGCGTCGCCGCCTGAGCCAATCCGCATCCGTCTTCCTCTTCATGGGGCCCGCGCTGCTCCCCTGAGTCACCTTATTACGCTCACGCGTCGCTAAGAGGAGATCGGCTCACGGCGGGAATTAAAATAATAAAGATTTAAACGTATAAACGTGAATAAAGTTTTAATTTTTTTTTTTCCTGGTGGTGGCATCTAAACGGCTGTTAAAACTAGACCAGGTTAAAACCTAGTATGTGGCTGGACCTAACACACGTGATCCGGCCGACCAATGGTGTGACTTCATAACTCGGCCGACCAATGGTGTGACTTTCACTCACTCACTCTCAGTCACAGACATTCACGTTTGTAGGGCTGGTCCGCTGTTGCGGTCCAGCCGATAATTCGGGACAGAATTAGGAAATGTTTATACTGATAGAACGATAGAAAAAATGAATTATGTTTGGTGTTGTTAATAGAAAATTTTGCTCATTACTTTTAATGCGTTGTCCTTGGCCTTATGCAAAGAAATGCAAATGCAGCTGTGTGTGTGTACACTTTGCAGATATGAGATTTATAATGAATAAAATAAATGAAAATACACGTTACTTTGCCACCCCCAGTTCAGGTTACTGAAACCACCGTCTCCCAGAATGCATTTCTGTCTCTTTTGCTTGCATGAATGCAGACGCCACAGTTTGTATTCTGTGGGGAAAGAGAAAACGCAATATTGCGTCTTTAGTAAAATGTAGTTACTTTAAACATATAGTCATATTTCGAATTATTAAGGTTATAATTGTGATGCAATTGTGATTTTATTTTTATTTTTTAAATGTTTTTATTTGTTGTCGTAGGTATGTGTATTGTTTTTTTGTTTTATTAACTGTGCTTGAGAACAAATTTTCCCATGGGGATAGTGAAGACTAACTATCTAACTATCTAACTAGCTAACTATCTACCTATCGACCTAACTAACTATAAATAAGGCAAAGTTATTTCCAGGGCAATTGAGCACATGTTCTGGAGAGACTGCATTTTGCAAGTGGCTGAATACAGACTGATGAAATATAATACAAATGCAGATGTGTTTGCATGTTTTTCTCTTTTCCCTTACTGACAGTGCTAAACGACGTCATGTGTGAGAAACGCACAAGAGAATCTCGGCTGCCCTTGAAACAGTCTAGTGACTTAACAAAATAGATAATAATCCCCCTCATGTATAACTTGTGGAAAGATGGGCAAAAAATTTAAGGTTTTGGGTGAAGATGACTTTTAAATTCAGTGAAATTCTGAACTAAATATGATGCTTTAGGAAGTACGTTAAATTCTAGAGTTGCAGTTTAAAGCGTTATGTCTGTATAGCTGTGGTTAATCTGTCAATGTAACCATAGTAACATCCAACGAAAGTTTCAATTATGGAAAGTTTCAGTTGAAGTCTCTAAATGGCCATATAAAAGTAGTTTGTAATTACAAGTGCTCTCTGGGCACTTACTGCCTCAGACACTACCACTGAAATACAATAAATGAGTGGCAGTTGGAAAATGTAGCATTCTTTTAGCTAAAATGGAGGATTATTATACACCTCTTCGTTAAAATCGCAATTTTCTCCCTTTGTACACTCATGCCACATCCAGAGTCGAATTCTAATTTTCAACCCCCTGGTTACCTTCTCGCTTCAGTTTGTGTGGGGTGAAAGGGAGAGGTACAGCCTCTTAGGCCCTTCCCCTCGCTGCGTTTACCATTAAGGCATAATGGAGAGAGAGGTGTGTGAGAGGTGTGTGTGTGTGTGTGTGTGCACACTTGTGAGTGCGTGTGTATATGTGTGTGTGCGTGTGTCTGCACGCACGCACGTGCATTTGTGTGTGTGTGTGTGTGTGGGTGCGTGCATGTGTGTGTGGGGGTGTGTGTGTGTGTGTGTGTGTTCATGCGTGCATGTGTGTGCGTGTGTGTGTGTATGTGCGTGTGTGTGTGTTCATGCGTGCATGTGTGTGGGTTCGTGTGTGTGTGTGTTCATGCATGCATGTGTGTGGGTGTGTGCGTGTGTGTGTGTGTTCATGCGTGCATATGTGTGGGTGTGTGTGTGTGTGTGTGTGTGTGTGTGTGGTGTGTGCGTGTGTGTGTGTGTGTTGGTGTGTTCATGCATGCATGTGTGTGTGTGTGTGTGTTCATGCGTGCATGTGTGTGGGTTCGGTGTGTGTGTGTGTGTGTGTGTTCATGCGTGCATATGTGTGGTGGTGCTCATGTGTGCATGTGTGTGTGGGTTGTGTGTGTGTGTGGTGTGTTCATGCATGCATGTGTGTGTGCGTGTGTGTGTGTCATGTGTGCATGTGTGTGGGTTTCGTGCGTGTGTGGTGTGTGTGTGTGTGTGTGTGTTAATGCTTGCGTGTGTGTGCATGCATGCGTGCGTGTGCGTGTGTGTGTGTGTGTGTGTGTGTGTGTGTGTGTGCGTGCGTGTGTGTGTGTGTGTGCGTGTGTGTGCGTGTGTGTGTGTGTGCTCATGCGTGCATGTGTGTGGGTTCGTGCGTGTGTGTGTGTGTTCATGCATGCGTGTGCGTGCGTGCATGTGTGTGTGTGTGTGTGTGTGGGTTCGTGTGTGTGTGTGTGTGGGCGGGCGGGCGGTGAGGGGAGTGGGTTCGTGTCCGTGCTCCACAGAGGTGGCGTGATGTTTTGGAAGCCCGGTAATGGAACGGGCCACCATTCCGTTTGATAGTACTTCATACATTTTTCAAAAAAGCCCACAATGAAATATTCAGCAGGGATTCTGTGTTAAAGCACCCATCAGAGAAAGGCCTGCCCAATTCTCACCGAGTCTCTGCGGCCACACTTAAAAACCGCATTAAAAAGCGCTCGTTTTTTGGGAATAAGTGGGTGCGAGAGGAACAAAATGTTCTTGTAAATACTTCCCTTGTAGACTGGGCGTCCATAGTTATGTACATTTTTAAATTATTTTATCCTTGAGGGCATATTGACAACCAGCCATCTCTGAAGAAAGAACCAACGCAGGCCCAAATGGACACTCTGTAACGCCACTTGTTTTTATTCAAGTACGCATCTGATTTTGTAGCCAGATTAAATCGGAACTCTTTGAATCCATATTTTCTTCCTGTTGGCATTCTTTTTTTTTTTTTGTGAATTCCAAGATTGTGTGCGCAATTATGCTTCTGTCTTAATCTCCAAATCTTGGAAATGGGAAAAAAAGCGGCGATGGTTTTAATGCGTTCGATCCCCGCCGTGTAAAGCAGTCTGCGTGCTTCTCCGTCATCTTGAATCGCATCCAGTAGCGCGCCGTCAAAATGAAATCAAGTTTTTGCTCGTGCCAGGTGTTTGTGTTTATATTGCGCGCCGCCGTCGGTTGTGCCCGGTCCGTTTGCCGTATCCGGCCCGTATCCGGGGCCAACGGCGGCGGAACACAGAATGCGGACGGGAGAACGAGACGTGCGCAAAGGAAGCCGCGCGTTTCCAAAGGGACGATACCGCTAAATAAATAAATTTAAAAAACGCTTCGCGGCTACACGACCGAATCCTTCGCGTTTTCTGTGCGCGGTGTGTGTGCGGTTGCTGCGGAGGTGAGGGGTGAGATTCAGACGCGTGGGGGTGTAGTGTGTACGGCACCGCTCCTGAGTATGTCTGGGGGGGGGTGTTATTGGGGGGGGGGGGGGGGGGGGGGGGGTGGTGATTTAGATGAAGTGGATCAGCAGGTGGAGGTGGTAGCTCTGAGAGGAAGGTCAGCCAGGGAACTCGGGGTCTCCAGTCTTTGTGAAGGTTTGAAGCAGCCAGACTGCGGTGCTTCTGACCCAGGCTGCTCGGGCTGCGACGACGTGCTGTGGGGTTCCCAGAATTCCCTTCTGCAAAGCGCCTTTGATTCGATTTTCACATATATATTTTACTAATTATAGTATAGCTGTAGTTCATAATAACGTATTTCAAAGTGATGCTTATATTGTGACCTGTCCCCTAGTAGGCCGTCCAAGTGTTTGAAAAAATGTAAGCTGCGTGATTTGGACGAGTAGTTGTCTTGGTTCCTGCAACGCGCATCGATCACAATGTTTGTGTTCTGCACTCTGACGAAGCGGCCTAAACTTGGTTAATTAAAGTCGGGAGCACGTTATCGCTGTCCCTGCTCACAACTACGCGATTTAGAATGTTCTTAACTGAACGTTCTGTTGCTGATGTCACAATCGCCGCTGGTAATCCAAAGCACTGGGGTTCTAGAACACTGACATAGAACTTTGAGGGGGAAAAAAAAAATAACCTACTGTTCAAAGGTTTAAGTGATTAAAGTACATTTGCTGGTAACTGAATGATTTAATGTCTTGGACTCTATTTTGATCTGGATTCATTTTTTATTTGTTTTTGATGAGGGTTCAGAACTTCTGTTTGGACGGCCTTTCACTACACAAGTTACGTCTGTGAAATTTCCTAAGTGAATAAGGGAAGTGAATTAAGCGCATGTTACTCAGCTGCACTTTCAATGGCTTCTCTGTCTGTGTAAATTGGGGGGTCTTTTGGTGAAATTCCCCCCCTGCTAATTTGCCCCTCATCACATGGGCCGATTAGAGGCTAATTATTTAATATAACGGCCTCGCAAAGAGGACCTCTGTCTCCCCTGTGTGTGACCTGAACAAATTGTGCGGCAAGCGTCTGTGTGGAATTACTCACACGGGGAGTTTGGTAAACTGGACTATGGACGGGGGGGGGGGGGGGGGGGGACCGGCTGCCTGGCTGTTTCCACGGCGTTGCCGTATCGACGGAGGGACAGAACCGCGCGTTCTGTGCCTGCTTGTGACAGAATCGCGCGCGGGTCCGGCCTTGAGCTTCATGTTTTTTGGGTAGCGGGGGGGGGGGGGGGCAGCTGCCGATGGTTCTCACGGGCAACCTCCGGAGCAGGAAGTGGATTTTCCTCCGCGAGGCTTCAAAATCCTGCGTGCCGCACTGCTGCTGCTCCCCCCCCCCCCCCCCCCTGTACTGGGGATGGGGGGGCACTGCTGCTCTCTCTCTCCCCCCCCCCCCCCGAAGGACAGTCTGTAGTGGGGGGGGGGGGGGGGATGGGGGGGCACTGCTCTCTGCCCCTGAAGGACAGTCTGTACTGGGGGGGGGGGGGGGGAAATGTCGGATGGGGGGGGGGGATTTACAGTGCAGTGTGTAGAAATCCACAGGTACATGCTTATAGTGTAAAAACATAGCTTGATGTGACCAAAATGGACGATTGAGAACAGGGTGACTGAAGTGTGTCTTGGTTGCGGGCCTTCATCTGCATGCGCAGTGCAGGCGTGTGTGTGTGTGTGTGTGTGTGTCTGTGTGTGTGTGTGTCTGTGTGTCTGTGTCTGTGTGTGTGTGTGTGTGTGTGTCTGTGTGTGTGTGTGTGTGTGTGTGTGTGAGTGTGTGTGTGTGTGTGTGTGCGAGTGTGTCTGTGTGTGTGTGTGTGTGTGTGCGAGTGTGTCTGTGTGTGAGTGTGTGTGTGTGTGTGTGTGTGTGTGTGTGTGTCTGTGTGTGTGCGTGCGTGTGTGCGTGTGTGTGTGTGCGAGTGTGTGTGCGTGCGTGCGTGCGTGCGTGCGTGTGTGTGTGTGTCTGTGTGTGTGTGTGTGTGTGTGTGTCTGTGTCTGTGTCTGTGTCACCGTGTGTGTGTGTGTGTGTGTGTGTGTGTGTGTGTGTGTGTGTGTGTGACCCCAGGAGCGGCTCAGGAGGCTCCATTGATCCGCCATTACCGTCAGACCGAACCTAATGTCGCACATTTTCAGCGTCCCGAGCATTTTAGCATTTTTTTTTTCAGCGCTCGCTCAAATAGCCGCCGCTCGTGTCAGCCAATGATAATATCCACTCAGCACGAGAACAGCGATCTTTTTTAAACCGAAGCAGACTTTTTAAGGATTTTAAAGCAATCACTGGTAGCAGATATCTTTTTTTTTTTTCCTCCAACCAGAGTGAGACTGGAGTATGCTAATGAATTTTTTTTTCTTCTTCGTGCTTGGTGCTGATTTTAATCTTTTGATGGCCAGGACTATGTGGACCGTCGATTATTGAGATAAATGGCGCTGGACGTGGCGTGTTTTGGGTTAATTTGCCCAGGTTATTTCGGGGGGCCCGGGGTCAGACTTCCTGGAGACAGATGGAAGTAGGCGTGTCACCCAGACGCAAGCTCGACTCACCGGGTTTCCCCGGTGTCCTGGCTAAATTCCAAAAATCTGGCTCTCGCAAACTTGCCACCTAATCATCCCCCGATTTAGCCTAATTGGCTAAAAAAAAAAAAAAAACAGTTCTCTCCCTCTCCACCTTCGCTGATGTATGGTGAACGTTCTGGCGCAAAATGGCTGGCGTGCATCATCCAGGTGTGGGTGCTACACATTGGTGGTGGGTGTGGTGAGTTCCCCTTCATCACTGTAAAGCACTTTGAGCGTTCGGAAAAGTGCTGTATAAATGCAATGATTCATTCATTCATTCATTTGTTCGTTCATTCAGTCGTTCGTTCGTTCGTTCAGTCATTCATTCATTCATTCATTCATTCTTTCATTCGACTCCGAACGACTGTCTGAAGCCGGGGGGCGCTGAAATGGGCGTGGTGCGGGCACTTTAATTTGTAATGCTAATCGCAAGTCTGACTCCGAGCTTTAAATGTTTTATAAGACCTTCGGGCCCTAAAAGACTCACCCCAGGGAGCTTCAGAGTGTTCAAAAAAAAAAAAAACCTCGCCGGAAAAACAGAATGGTGGCGGAACGCGAGTTAATTTGCTTCAGTCAAAACGAGGCCCTTTTCTCCTGCAAGATATTAGCGTTTCTCTCCGTTTTTCTCCCCCCCAAAAAAGTGCGGATGAAGGTTTTAATGGGTTTATTAATAGGAAATGCCATTGCAGACGAGGCCCGTGACATGTGCCCTCACCCCCCCTTTTCGGGGGATTAGAGTCAGGAGCCGTTTGGTGTCTGCCACCGCCAGACTGGCTTAAATTTAATCTAAACGGCGAAACAGAAAATGAACCGACTTAAACCTCCAATTTATCCATTCATTCATTTATTTATTTATTTCATTCAGGAGTTCCGGAAAACCAGCTGAGTAATACAGTCAAAACCTTGCTGGCTTCCTGGAGTGTTAATTAGGCTGTGCCTGGAAAAAATGTTAGAGTGCATATTGATCATTCCTAGACCCAAAAAAAAAAAAATGGGGGGGGGGGGGGGGGGGGAAGCACTCATGCGCATGCTGGGCGGAGTCTTCCCATGATGCCCCGGCTGTCCGGCCCATGTGCTCGACCTCCATTTTGCTGTTGCTATAGCGCCGGTCTCCGCCGCTGACCAATGAGCCGGGCTTGAGTGTCAGCTCCGCCCACTCAGCGGTGCGTGATGTCAGCAGAAAAGGATTGTGGGATACATTAACCAGGGGTGGGCTTGGGGGGCTTTTGGGGGGGTGGGGGTGGAGGAGGGGGGCGGGGGGCGGGTTCATATTGTAAGCCAGGCACCTGGAACTAGGTCATTTTTTTTTTCTATAGAGAAGGATAGATGGATGAAGGAAAAGGACAGGAGGGGAGGGAGGGAGGAGAGGGAGGGAGGGAGGGAGGGAGGGGAGGGGAGGGGGTTATTTTTCCAGACTGTTCAGAGCAGTCAAGTGGAAGTAAACATGCTCTCAACATTTCAGTGGGGCTCACCCAGAAATGGCTTTGTAATTTGATTTATTCATGAACCGTCCCAAGCCTTGGCTGTGTGAACACGATCACCCCCCCCCCCCCCCCCCCGCCCCCCACCCCCTTGAACGGTCATTCATTGTCATATTCCCCCTGTATTTTATGTGTTAATATCCGCTTCAGACCCTCGGTGTAAAGAAGATAACGGTGCAGATATAAGGTCACAGTCAGAATAATACACCGCCCGTATTGGGGCTGCTGTTCCTCGCTCTGATTTAAGCTACCCGGGGACCGAAGCCGTGGTTGCCCTTATTACACCGCTGTGTGTGTTTGAAAATAATTTGTTTTTTTTTGAGTCTTATGTTTGATTTGAATAGCGCCTTTTTCCCCCCATTAGCAGGGCTGTTTGTTCCAAGTCGTTGGGGGTTGTTTTTTTGAGTTTCTGCAAGACACGGCCGCAATGACTACGATTCTCCCAGCATTGTATGCCTAATTAGGGTGCCCGATTCAATATAACCACAAAGCACGTATTTCTTAGTGTCGAATAACAAATTTTTAAGCATTAAGCATGTTCCTTGGCTGTGTAAGTAATGGAGAATCTGGTGTGAGGAAATGGTATGGAACTTGCCTGGGAGATGATATTCACATTTTTGGGGCTGAGTGTTTTTGTGATTACACTGCAGTGTAAACCCTTAGTTAACCAGGTTTGATGCATTTTTACAGACACACACACACACACACACCACAAACACACACACGTATATATAATTATTAATGGTTGCAGAAAGAGAATTCCACGCGATGGAAACTCAAGCTGCGAATTTGCGTCAGAAAAATCAGATTTTTTTTTCCGTTTTTTTTTTCTTTTTTTTTTCCCCCGACGAACTGTCATCCGTATGAAAAGGGGCTGCTGTGTCTGAGAAATCCGCGGCTGTCGAGCGACGGCGCTTTTGATTGCTTTAAAAAAAGGCTTTGATACGTCCTCTCCTTCCCCCCCCCCCCCCCCCCCCCCCCGACACGGCTAATTCAGCTATTACTCTTCATTGTGCTCCCAGTCTCTCGAGGAGCGAAGGAGTTAGGAAGCCTTATTCAGCCGGGGAACAATAGCGGAGAATGCCGAAGAAACAAAAAGGGCAAAGACGAGGCTCTGAACTCGTCTCTTCGCTTTGTAGTGCTCTCGTGCTAATCACGCTCGTTTATGAGACCTGTCAATTCATTCTGATGCGGCTGAAGTGCATTGATTGGGTCTGCCGGGTAAAAATTTTATTAATTTTTTTTTTTTACGTTACATTTTATTTTTATTTTTTTAAATTTTTTTTAAACAGTCGCTTGTTTCCAAAATGTGTTGTGGGTTGCATTAAGCCATAAACATGGCCGTATGGACGAGTATTGACATTAGTCCCCGTCTTTATTGACAGTTGGCCTCTGCGGCTTGAAGACCTGTTTGCAACTAACGACATGAAGGACTTGTAGGTGTAATTGGATCGAAGTAATTCCAAACGAGTTGTCATTTCTTGCAGGGCCGTCTCCTAATTCCATGAGTGAAGACCCTAAAGAATGTCCTCAATTAAACTTCTATGCAAGGAAATGCTTCAGATCCCACTACAGTCAGCCAAATAACTCTTCCCCTCTCAGCCGATAACTACACAGTAGTTACTCGTCTGGAAATTAAAAAATCTGTATTTGTGTATGATAAACATTTATGACCCTTTTTTGAGGATAATGACTGACTGCACTAACCCCCACCCCTCACCTGGTGGATTTACTAATGAATTATGGTTTTTAAATTTAAAAAAAAATTGTTTCTTATTGTAATTGCTGTTTTCATTAATCAGTTGCATGTCAAAGTCGCAAAAAACTAAGAAAGCGGAGATGGCATGCTTGTCCAATCAGACGATGAGGGCAGGATGCACCTAATGCAACCACCTATGTAATATTTTAGGGAAATTCCAGACCGCCATTGCATTTATGTCGGTGTGCAAACATCTCTGCTAGCCTGGCCAGCAGTTGCTGCTTTCGGAGTTCTAGTCAATGGGACTAGAATCAAACTGGCAGCTCCTGGTTTAGCACGGGTTCACGTGGTTGAAAAGGGCACCTTTCATTCATGGGCGGTACTCGTATAGTTCTGCTGGCCGTGGATCGCAGGCCTTATGGTTCCTGGCTTCTTCTGCCTCCAGGCATTTGTTGCCTGTTAATTACTTTTCCTTGACATCATTTAACTCATCCACCAGCAAGCATATCTGGCGTGCCTGTTTGTTTTGTTAATTAACAGAGCAGCGATGGAGAGCTAAGTGTTAAAGAGATAGAAAGAAAGAAAGAAAGAAAGAGAGAAAGGGAAAGAGAGAAGGTCCCTCTGGTTCAGCGACCGTGCGGGAAGTCCCTGACCCTTTTGTCTGTCAGGCGATTTTTTTGGCACGGGCGTTTGCTTTGCCTTTTTTTTGCGGCTGGGTTTATCTGAGCTGACCAGATTGAGTGTTTACGCTGCTGTGTCTGGTCCCTGGGTGAGGCCGTGCCAGGCACCCCCCCCCCTCCACGAACCCCCCCTCCCCCCCCCCCCCCCCCGGGCTGCTGGGGGGCATCAGCCCGCCTCTGTTTGCTGAGCTCTAATCGTCTATTTGCCCACATGGTTACCGCGGAAACCGCCTGGAAACGGCAGCCTGTAGATCTGTGAGCAGATATCGGGGGGGGGGGGGGGGGGGGGGGGGGGGGGGTAGCACAGCCAAGCCTGACCTTGGACTTTTGAAGTGCCCTTTTAATCCTCTTATTAAAGATTTACTTTTGGAATTGGGGGGTTGGGGGGGGGGGAATAAAGTGATACTTTCTCTTATCGAAGGCATTGAAGATGAGTCCGGCCTTTCCAATGGATCCCGCCCCGTGCTTGAAACTGAATCGTTGTTTATGTATATATGCATATATTTTTTTCCCCACGTGGCACTCGTGATCATACACTTCCGTAGCTCTGCGGCTGATTGGCTGTGAGAGGGGGCGGGGGGTGTGGAGGAGATGTGCGGCCTTTTCTGCCGATGTTTGGGATGAGTGATCCCTCGGTCAGCGTGGGACGGCGACGCTGGCCTCGCTTGAAGTACAGCCGTCTCCTGCTGGCTGTGTCCCCCTAAATCTCCACCGCCGCCTGTCTCCTGCCGCCTGTCTCCCCCCCCCCCCCCCCCCCCCCCTCCACACCAGTCGTGGGCTTAATCGGCCCTGACTGCCTGTTGTGAAAAGCACATTGTCCAGAGCTTGGATCCCCTGCGAGAGACCACCAGCCCAGCCCCACACACCCCCCCGCCCCAACAACCCCTGAGGTACAACAACCCTCTCCCCACCAGCTCTTCTGACGCGCTCCGGACTGTCACTCCAATTAGTCTCCACCTCCTTCAGAAAGGGGCGGGGTCTTCTTTCTCTGTGGTTTCAAGGCCTGTCTTTCTTACTCAATCTCAAGACTGCCCCTTTTAAACTTCACATGTTTCAGAATGTCAGAGAACATTCTCCACCCCCCCCCCCATGCTACAGTTGACGAGCTGGTGAAGCATTGTTAGGCAGTCACAGTTTGACATTTTCACGGTTCTGACTTAGATGGTTTGTTTGGTTTTTTTTGTTTGGTTTTTTTGTTTTTTTTTTTGGGGGGTTTTTTTGGGAAATGTGGCATATGTCTCTGTCAGCGCATGCAGGATTTGCAAACAGAATGTAGGAATTGACTAATTTCCTCGACTTCAATCTTTGCTCTTCAGCGTCGAGCAAACACGATCGTGTCACTGTGCTGCGGTTCCAGATTATTCATTTGTATTGGCTGAGGGAGAACATGCCTGTTCCTGTCACTTGCGTACGCAGGAAATGAAACTGGAGCTACACTTGGTGTGGAGCCCATTGGCCAAGAACTGAGCATTCTGGGGGAAATAATGTTATCTTTTCTCCATCTGATCTTTTTTTTATGCTACACTCTCAAAAAGGATGTGTAAATATCCAACGCACATTTTTTGCGTTCGTTCTTTCGTGTTGCTTTCGACACATTTTGTGTCAAAGTCACTACTTTTGTGTTACAAATATAAGGTTAATGTATTAACGTTCAACAGTCTGTGTGTTTAAAAAAAAATTGTAACAGAAAAATGTGTTGTCCCTAACTAGATATGGAGATGTGCCAAAAGAAATTACACATTCATGTGTTGTTTTTGACACATCTGTTTTTGAGAGCGTACGGGTGGCATGTTGCTCTTCGGTTTGCACAGGCATTATTTTTATTGAGGTGTCTGGCTCTTGAAAGCCTCTCTCTGCAGATGGGGCATCTGCGATCCAGCTCTTACTCTGATGGCCCAGCGTAACCCCCCCCCCCCCCCCCCCCCCCAACCCCCCCTCACCCCCTGCCTCAGCCCTGCCTCCGTTTCTCTCCCTGATTTAGTCCACCTGCTATTCGGTTTGCCTGTTCTTCACTGTCAGTAACACACAACCCTTTGAAGAGTAGGCTTTTTGGAATGTTCTTTTTTTTTCTGAATTCCAAGTCCAGGGTTCTAGAACTCCGTTGCTTTCAGTTACCAGCAGTGATTGTGACATCAGCATTAGAACGTTCAGTTAAGAACACTCTAATCGCGCCTTAAACCTTAAAAGGGTTAATTAAGTAATTTGTTAATATTTTTTTCCTGCAGTGTCATTGGTCTGGTGGTTGTAGAAATTTAATTAAACACTTGTTAGTAATGGGAAAAAGTAGAAATAAATAAAATGGCTTGAGGTTATTTTAATTAATTAATTTTTTGGCACAATACAGTGAAGGCTGATTAAAAATCTCGCTTTACAAACAACGTGTGTTTAAGGTAACCCCGAGTCTGTATCAGGTCTTCAGACGCAAACCCGAGCAGCAGTGTTTGTTGTGGTAAACACTGCTTTAGCCTTATCGTGTTAATCTTGTCACAGACAGGCAGTCTTTAACGGTGGTTAATTAGTAATTAGCTGGTTAAATCCAAATGGGATAATTAGATGTATTTCCTCATGTGCTGGAGAGAGCTGGAGTCTGATGTTGGAGCCGCAGTTTCCTCCACTTAGTGTGGAGTTCATGTTCATGCTACACTGTCAGTTTAACCAGCCAAGCATTCAGGGGCTAAATTTGTTTACATCAATGCCAGCATTTCAAAATGTTTACATTACGTATGTAACTTGAAATATGTGCTGTATAGCTGCTAAGCAGTGTGTGCCTTTTCTGAGTCTTCATTAAAGAGTAGGTCCCTTTTTCTGCTACCATTGGATCACATCAATGAGAAAATACACACTATTGCCTAGCAAGCCTAACGGACACATTTTTATTAGGTAGAAATGTACATATGTTGCATGCTTTGTCTCCTGTTTTTATTATTTAATTTTTTTGGGGGGAGGGGGAGTTACTAGCAATATTATTCATGTTTTTTTTGATGCGTTTGGAAGAACAGTCAGCCAAGTGCTTCCACATTTTTCAAGTTTGTACTTAGTGTTCTGTATCAAGGTCAACAGGTGAACGTGCTGTAATGTGTAATGCAGAAGCCACCCGGTTAGGATATTCGGCCGATGTCAATGCCGTACAGCAGCCGTATGAACTGCAGCTGTCAGTCACTGCCCAGACTTCAGTTCAGTTCCACCAGCTTGCTGTTCATTCGTGTAAATATATGCGATGGCTTGTCATGTCAACTGTCTTTTGTAAGGTTCGCAAACCTAGTCAGTCGGGTTAGCATAGATTTTGCACAGTGATTGACTGTCTTCAGCGAAAAAAAAGGGGGGGGGGAAAAAAGCATTTTTTTTGACATTGAAATTACCATGGCTGCTTGTTGCCTAGTTATTTAAAGATCCTGCCTTTTGTCGGAAAATTATTTGAAAAAGTTTTTTTTTTTGGAACGAGCAAATGGAGTACTGTCAAACCCATCAGCGGTAGCACATTCAGCTCCTATAAGGGCAGAGTAATTGCATTATCCCAACTATTTATTCTCCCCACCCTGCAGCAAAGCGGCTGCAGGCTTTTTTGCACTGACTGGGGTTTGGAGTAGTGCGCCGAAGTGCCCTACAAAATCTCGCGTGTGTCAGATCGTTTTGAGGAATACGGATAGTAAAATTCTTTTACGACCTCCACCGAAATTTATTTTGGCTGCGCAAGCTGAGTAAATCTCTCCCCCACTGCGAAATGAGAAAAATAGGGAGGAGGGAAAAAAAACAAACAAATAAATAAATAATTTATCTACTTTGATACAAGACACCTTCAGAGCCTGGTGTTTACGATCAGGGGTCCAGGGAATGTGTGTGTGCGTGTCTCTGTCTCTGTGTGTGTGTGTATGTATGTATGTGTGTGTGTGTGTGTGTGTGTGTGTGTGTGCATGTGTGTGTGCATCTGCGTGTGTGTGTGCGCGCGTGTGTGTGTGCATGTCTGTGAGTGCGCGTGAGTGTGGGTGTGTGTGTGTGTATGTGAGTGTGCATGTGTGTGTGTGTGTGTGCGTGGGCTACTGGCTCATTTATAAACTCCACCCCACCCAGCAAAACCTGCCCCAGGATTGACTTACCCCAGGCTGCCTACCTCATGCTGAAGACATTTACGAGCCCCATGGGCCTCCTCCCCCCCCACCCCTCCCTCTCTCCCCCTCTCTCCCCGTCTCCCCTCCCTCCCTCCCTCCCCGTCTCCCCTCTCTCCCTCCCTCCCTCTCTCTTTATCTTGATGAAGTGAAGGAGGGGAGGGTCTGTGCCTGGAATCCGCATTGACCCCGACAAAAGGGTAGGGCACCTGTATAAGATGAAAAAGACTAATGAAAATGAGACACAAATGTCAAAGCGGGGGGAATATCGAGCACGTCCCGACAGTCCCGAGCCGGAATGAGACGGCGGGATGGGGGGGGGGGGGGGGGGGGTAATGAACACGGGTACGAACGGCGATGAAATTCCATCTCCCGCTGACCAGCTGACCAGGGTCTCGTCTGGCGACGCCCGCTTACTGTAACTGCTTCTTTTTTTTTTTTTTTTTTTTTTTTTTTTATGGTTTGAAAGCATGTGGACTGCTCGCTGGCCACTCTCTTCTGGTGATAACAGCACCGTGGGGGGGGAGGGAGAAGGGGGGGGGGGGGTCACCAGACACCCACACTTGTGGCGTAAAGCATGTCCTTCAAAAGCACTGTAATCATTTTTCCGGCGTCCGCTCTCGAACACCAGGAAATTTACACATCGAGTCTCTTTCTGAAGGACTGAATAGCTTTCAGCTGTTTTCCTAAGGGCTCGTTTGTAATTGTGACCAGGAAGTTGGGGGGGGGGGGGGGGGGGGGGGGGGGGGTTATAAAATAGAATTATAACAGACACACGCAGCACGGTAGTTAATGTGAGACTCGAATCAAAGAATCAGAGAGAACGGAGGCGCTGGGAGAGCAGCCGTTAGCCGTGTAGCGCCGAGCTGCAGTTCGGCTGACGGAGCTCAATGTTAGCGGAGTGTTTTAGGCGCTGTACCGATTTAACGTCCGATTGTGCGGAAAACGCTTCCCGTAAAACTTCGTCTAACGTCTCTCGCCTTTCGTCTCCCCCCCGGCCTAATCCGCTCCGGCGAAGACGGCGTTCATTTTCGAGCCGGTCCTCTTTCCGCCGGACGGTGCTGTGCATCGCGGCGTCCCCTAGGAGGCGCCCACGTCCTCAGCCCCGTGATAAAAGCCCGGCTCGAAAACATCTCAATCAATCGCATCGATTCTCCTCCCGAGTTCTAGTTCCCTTTTCGGTTTCTTATTTATTTATTTTATTTTATTTTATTTTATTTTTTTAAAGCGGAGAAAAGGAGCGTGTGGGCGTAGCGCGGGGTGGAGCGGCCGGCCGTAGGGGAAGCGACGGGCGAGCCAGAGCGCTTTTTTTCCCAGCGTGAGTCCGTTTCGTTCGGTCCGCGGCGAATATTACAGCCCCTTCGGTCACCGCTGCCGAAATTTGCGGGGGGGGGGGGGGGGGGGGGGGGGGGGGGGGGGGGGGGGGGGGGGGGGGTGGGTTGGAGAACAAAAGTGAGTGAGTTTTTTAAGGCGTATGACACAATAACAAGGCAGGACAAGAGGAAATCAGATATGAGACGCCACGCGGAGATGTAAATCAATTAGCGTCCCCCGTTCCCTAGGACACCGGAGGAGTACGCCAAGAACGTCTGTCATTTTCCCTCCTGAAATCTCTCTCTCTCTCTCTCTCACGCTCGGCCTCTTTCACTTTCTCTCCCTCTCTGCCTCATCATCCCTCTCTCTCTCTCTGCCTCATCATCCCTCTCTCTCTCTCTCTCTCTCTCTGCCTCATCATCCCTTTCTCTCTCTCTCTTTCTCTCTCTCTCAGCCTCATCATCCCTCTTTCCCTCTCTCTCAGCCTCATCATCCCTCTCTCTCTCTTTTTCTCTCTGCCTCATCATCCCTTTCTCTCTCTCTCTGTTTCTCTCTCTCTCTCTCTTTCTCTCTGCCTCATCATCCCTCTTTCTCTCTCTCTCTCTCTCTCTTTCCGTTTCTCTCTCTCTCTCTCTCTCTGCTTCCCTCGCTTTCCTGCTCCGCTCCGCTCCGCTCCCTCGTTTCTCGATCTCCGAGGATGTGATTAAAACTTTTTTTTTTGCGTTGTCGTCTCGGGGAAACCGCTCGGGGCGCTTGAGAATGCTCAGTGGCACATGGTGCGGAGGATTAGGCCCCAAAGCCTGGGAGTTTCCTGGGGGGGTTCGCTTGCTTGGCTGGAGTAGGCGTGGAGAGGCTTAACCTTGGAAAAGGTTCTCCTGGGGCATTCAAATAAAAACGCGGGCAGGAAGTTGGAGTAGCTTGTGCGCTGCGATCGTTGAATTATTAAGAAGCTCCTAGTGTGCTAAAGGAGCTGGCTACACTTTCAGCGGAGGATGATATGAATTTGGGGAAAAAAAAAACCTAGAATACGCCTGTGGTAATCCTTTTAGGAGTTGATGTCAACCGTAAGTAATACTTGGCTGGTTTTTCAAACGTAGAAAGCCAAAAAAAAGAAGGAAAAGAAGAAACATAAAAAAATAAAAAACAAAGACAGGATTTCTCCTTTGCCAAATGTGCACTCGAACAGGAGAGATGTGTGCCCTGTTCCAAAAAAACTATCCAGTTGTTTAGATTTTAGTGTGCATTGTCCTGCAGTCATCGTGACGTCTATGAATAACTATTCTGGGATTTGTTGAATGAAAAGAAAATTGGACCTGATATGACCGTCGAATATGTATTTCCTTAAATCCAGATGAATCGAACTTCCGTGTTTCCTGATTCTTGGCCACAGAAAGAAAGAAAAGTGTATATAAGCATATTTGAAGACACAGTGAGACTGTGACAGTTACTCTGTGCCCTTCTACAGGAGTTAATGTGCAGAAATATAACAGCATGCAGCATGGTTATGACGTTATTGCCTGGTATTCTCATTGTGTGTGTTTTTCCAGTGTTTTCCAAGAAACCTGGAAACACACTTATTGTTACAAACCAGATTCTTTCTGCACACATGCTTTATTAAATAACAAAGAACAAACGCTTGTGAAGCTCACCAGCCAAGTCCCTTTCTCTCAGTCTCATTCTCTGTCCAAATACACATGTTGACTGTGGTGTCCTGTAAACCCATCGGTGCTGTTATCGTTTGTGCATCTGTGTGGGGGTAAATTTGGGCAGAGTTCTAGAGAAGGTGGGGGGGTGGGCTGGGGGGGGGGCTGCAAATAATTTATCTTCCTGTGTCCCCTGCAGCCTTTGCCTCTCCCCTACTTCTGCCTCTGTCAATTTGGAACAATGGGGGGCAGTGTTGGGGGGTGATGTGTGTGTGTGTGTGGGTGGGGGGGGGGGGGGTGCTCCAGACAGATCATCTCCCTGGGTGGGGAGGGGAAGGGCGGGGGTTGGGGTGTGGGTTGGGGGGGGGGGGGGCAGTTGTGCCCCTGCAGGCCTGGGGGGGGGGGGGGGGGGGGGGGGTAGCCTTTGAGAAGCCTGCTGGTTGGTGGTCCTGGTTTTATGTCCCTCCGGTGCTGAACTGTGTGTGCTTGCGTGCGTACGTTTGAGCTTGTGTTTGTGTGTTTACGCATGTGTGTGTGTTTGCATACACCTGTGTGTGTGTGTCCTTGTACATCTGAGCGTATTGTGCGTTTACGCGTATGTGCGCTTGCGCACGCCCGTGTGTGTGTGTGTGTGTGTGTGTGTGTGTGTGTGTGTGTGTGTGTGTGTGTCTGCATTCTGGGGGGAAGGGAGCGAGGGTCGGGGGTCGGAAGTAATTAATGAGCTTAACCCTCTCTGTCCCCTCTCCTCCAGATCCCCTCCGTCTCCCTCCCTCCCTCCCTCCCTCCATCCCTCCCTCTCTCTATCTGCTTAATGGGTTAATGCTCCAGCAGCAGACAGCGCTTTACGCTGCTGCTCCAGCCCTTCATCGGCTTTTCGCAGATTTATCACGAAGAGGATGGGGGCGTCCGCGAGGACCCAGGGAGAGACCGCACACGGCCGTCCTTCCTCACACCCGCGTTCGGTTACCCGGCTCGGGGACGGGGACGACGGTGGCGGCGGCGGCGGCGGCGGCCGGTTTAGCGAAACGCGCCGTGAGAATTAAGAGATGGCGGAGAGGATGAATCGGACTCCGCGGTCAGATCGACGGGAGAGGAAACGTTTTTTTTCCCGTAATTAAGACTGAACGGCCGCCGCGAAGCACTTATCAGCGTTCCTGCTCACAGTGGGGCGCTCATCGCCTCCGAAACGACTTCAGAAAAAATAAAATAAATAAATAGATAAATAAATCAATAAAAAAATGATGAAAAGCGTTGTTTGCGGAAGCTGTGGTTTGTGGCGCTCGGTGAAAGCGTACGAGGGGTTTTTTTAGTGTACGGTGAGGAGCGCTCAGGTATGCTGGAGATGCCGTTTGTCTGAAAGAAGAGAACTGAAGGAAAAGTGTGCGGTGTTTATAAATCAGCCTGGCGGCCATCTTGCTGTTGCGCGCGCTCCCTAAACCGTTTTTTTTTTTTCTTATTTTTTTTTTCCAGGTTTAATTTTCAGAAAGCCCTCTTTTGTTCTTGAGAGAACTTTTCAAAATGCTCGTCAGCCGCAGCACCCTCGAGCACACATATATTTTTTAAATGAAGGGGATGGCAGAAAGTGCAGAGAACGTCGGCGGAAATGGCGGGGTCGCCATTTAAAAATTCCCGTCGTTAGCGAGCCGCGGCGGCGGCGCGTGTGAGTCAGAGAGAGATCACCGAGGCTAACAGAAATAGCGCGTGGACGTGGTCTGCGGTGCGACCTCTCCCGGAAAAATCTCACCCCCCCCCCCCCCCCCCCCCCCCCCCCCCCTGCCCACCCACCCCCCCAGCTGTCACATCACCATCCACCTGCCCCCCCCCCCCCCCCCCCCCCCACCAGGGCTGGGCTGAGCTGGGCTGGGCTGGCCGGCATCCCTCAAATTTTTTAATCAACGCCCACGACGGCCCTGCGGAGTGATGCGGAGGGGGTAATAAGACGTGGGGTAATCACGCAGCCGTTTAATTAGGAATGGCTGCTGCCGCCATTGATTGAAGGATTGATTGCTCAAATGGGTGTAATTTTCCTTATGAGCTTTCTTGTTAAGATCTCTTAAGTGCAGGAATAAGCTCGCCTTGGCTGGGCTGCCTGAAGAGCTGCTCGAGAGCCGCGTTCTGCTGCCAGGCTATGAGTGGCTCCGCGTTAGCCGCGCCGGAGCACGTTAGCCGCGCCAGAGCCCGTTAGCTGCGCCGGAGCACGTTAGCCATGCTGGAGCACGTTAGCCGCGCCAGAGCCCGGTAGCTGCACCAGAGCACGTTAGCCATGCTGGAGCACGTTAGCTGATTGCCGGAGCCCGTTAGCCGCGCCAGAGCCGGCTAGCCGATCGCCGGAGCACGTTAGCCGATCGCTAGACACCCGTAGCGGAACTCTGCTTTTCCCCTCAGCTCCTTGTGCTCCGCGCTGCTCTCTCACCGACTGA
>CM045893.1:4817500-4845000 GCA_025169545.1 Anguilla japonica | reverse complement strand
AGATCACCGTAGAAATGTTGCAAGGGGCCAGTATGCACAGCAAGTAAGTAAAGTCAATTAGGTATGATTATTTAATTTGCGGATGAACAAACAAAGTTCCGGTATGAAAGAGCGTATGCGGAATTCAAAAACACGCTCGTACTTCCTTATAATTATTTTCCTAAACCCAAAAAGAGAGGGGGGGGGGGGGGGGGAGAAAGCAATGATTTTGAACCTAATGAAATGGGGAAATAACAAATCCATTAAAAATGATAAGCAACCGTCTTTCGTAGCACCATGCGCTATCTAAATATTGCTCCCCAAAGCCACAGATTTAACCGTGCCTGGGTGTTTGCAGATTGGACACAGTTCAGCCACGATGAGAAAATTAGTCTGCGAAACAATAATTACCTTATGGCGTGAGCCCTGTGGAGATGACTTTTTTTTCTCTCCGGCGTAGAGGTGTAATTATTGCTTGTTGAACATACAGCCGAAGAGCAGGCTTCGCTCGAAGGAGAGATACCCATTCTGAACCCTTTTTTCCACAGATGCTGCAATTTTTTTTTTCAATATTCCTAATTTCGGGTAAACAGTTTCTTTGTTGATGGTAACCCATTGTGGCTAACATCGTTCTTTAATGACAGAGCCGGTTTAGTTGAGCATTCAGCCACGACCAGTCGCATGCTGATTTTAGTGCGGCATTAGAGCTCGGAACAGAAAGGCATAATCGTTATATTTAATTACACTCCGCCGCTCTCGCCTTATGCAAACTGTCCGGGGTGTATTCCTGCCTCGTTCCCAGTGCATGCTGGGATAGGCTCCAGCAGCTCCCGTGACCCTGAGCTGGAATAAGCGGGTATCGATAATGGATGGATGCATGGATGGATGGATGGATGGATGGATTCTTGCCATAGCAACAGCTCTGTGTATCAGTAATACGTGTGTTTATTGGAAGGTGCCACACCTTGAACAGACTCATGGGACAGTGGAAGCCCTCTCCCTATGAACACATTTACGTTCAGGAACCTGAGGCATCCTTCACAGTGAATATGTCCTGCGGTAATTCAGCTCATATGAATGTTCATATGAGTCCTCTCTGGCCTATGAACTCTGTGTGACTTGATTTGACACTGAGCATTCTGCTGTGTGTGGTGAGCACTTAAAACGAAAATGAAACAACAACTTTATTCTACCTAATCTGCGTTCGTTTAAAGACCCTATGAGAAATAATAGTAAATAATAATAATAATAGTAATTTCAATCTCATCGCTGTGGCCTCTGTCCTCCCGTGTAAGCCAGTGATATTTGGACCGTTTAGCGAGTTGTGATAGCACCCACGGGAAAGCGCAGAGAGTGAGGAGTTTGGAATGAAGGAGAGCGGGAAGGACAAACTCACTGCAGTGCGATCTTTTTTCTGTAAATAACCCCGCTAAACGTGTACTTACAGTTCTGCCAAGGTCTGGATAATACGGCGGCCGAAATGACTTCCTCTCTTTCGCTCGTCTCTAAAACGAAGCCAAAAAAACGAGAGAAAAAAAAACCTGAAGGATGAATCCAAAGTATTTGTATATTTTTTATTTATTAAATATGTCAGACCAGGGAGGAGGGAAAAAAAAAAAAAGAAGTCAAACGGTGTTAACAAGTTTTTGGCGGAAACACTAGACCTTACGCAGGACTTCCTGGAGTCCAGGCCGCCAACACAAACACACAGTCGGCCCAGTCAGAGCCACCTCTGTTAACAGTGCGCTGGAGCGCTCTAAAGACAGTACTCCATGACGCGAGGACATACAGAATCAACAAGTAATTTCCTGCTTAATTAATTTCCTAAGTGTGGTCTCAGGGCCCCCTGTGGCCCTGCCTGGTCAGGAGGTGGAGGGTTAATTAGCTGGACGGGGGATTGGGGGGAGGGGGGGGCTCTTGGGGGTTGTTGACAGTTTTTTTTTTTTTTTTTTTTAAATACTGGACTCCTCGGGCATGACCCCCCAGGGAATCAGAGCAGTAGTGTCTGTCGTCCCGGTCTTTAGAAATTTAGAGAAACGGGCCGGAGAGCTCGGCGATAATCCCCCTTGGCTTCGGTCCGGCCGCTTGAGCCGCCGTGACCATCGACTACCGCCGCGATCGCCAGAACCCGACCGGCACTTCCACTTCCTGTCAGGAGTTCTACCAAGGTGCCGGCTCTAAATCCAGAATCCAGGTGCCCGCTCTAAATCCACAATCCAGGTGCCCGCTCTGAGTCCACAATCCAGGTGCCTGCTCTGAATCCACAATCCAGGTGCCTGCTCTGAATCCACAATCCAGGTGCCCGTCTGTTAGCACGTGAAAAGCGTGAAATGACATTACATTGCATTACTTTTATTTGGCAGACGCTTTTACCCCAAAGCGACGTACAAGTGCATACTTTAGCTCATTGGAACAACTGCAAAACACAGGCCCAATAAGGTACACAATACTCATTATGTAACGGCTATTCATAGCCACAAACACATTTAAGTCCAGTTCGCACGGTTAAACTTTACTCTCTGACCTTAACGTCTCTGACGTTTTTTTTTTTTTGAGAATGACGGCCCGTTCTCAGAAACATCTTGAGCGGAGGCGAGAAATTGTTCCCCCGTTGGCTGAGGAATCGGAACTTTTGTGGCATTTTGTTTATCTCTCGCCAAGCTTGAAATTGTTCGTTGTGGTTAAGAATGAACCGCGGAGCAGTTGGATTAAACAGCTCTGTAGAGACCACTACAGAGGCCTGCTTGTGTTGGCTGTAACAGAGTGTCCTTGGTGGGTTATGATCTGATGTATTACTTAGGAGTCATCGCGCTGAATGAACACACACATTTTGTCAGCTGGAAAGATCTTTTTATACGACATCGTTTCCTCTTACCTACCGAGTTGTCAGTAGCACAAATCATTAAACTCTCCAAGCTTGATTAAAATATTACATTGGGCTAAATGTTATATTACATCATGTCAAATTTAGCATTTTAACAGGTCCAGTGGACAGCATTGTCCCTGGGTGTATTGGATTTCTACATGTTCACACAGGAAGTGGGGTTGTTATCCACGGGATATCCAATTACAAAGTAATTACGCGTTACGAAGTGTTTATTTTTAAAAAGCCCTAATGTTTGATATAGTTTTTTAATTTTGTTTTCGCTCAATTCCAGTTACTTATTTAGAATGGAATGTTCTCGTTGTAGTGCATGATATGAACTTTGCTCACTTGATCCGGGCCTGGCTCAACAAAGATGAGCTTGTGAAAGGGTCCGGCTGAAACTGACTCTCGCCTGGAGGGAGGTGTGTGTGTGTGTGTGTGTGTGTGTGTGTGTGTGTGTGTGAGTGATGTGATGTGATGTGGTGTGTGTGTGGTGATTGACAGCATCTTAACGCCGCCTTTGTCACGGAACAAAGAAGCGTTAGCGTAGGGGTTAGACGCCGTACACGGCCTCTGCGTTTGATCCTTGGCGGGCGTTCGCCGCCGGCAAAAAATGGCAGTTGAGATTTAAGCGTTTTTTTTTTTTTTTTTTTCTTTTTTAAACGGAGGGATCTCAACCGCCGCCGTGCTGATTGGCTCGGACTCATGAGCCGCCGTGGCATTTACCGGCGTCTGCCGCCGATGCCTAGCAACGACGTCGTCTTCATCGTCGACTGATTACGGAGACAACAAAATGGCAGAGTGTATAAACAAGTGACACAGTCTGAAGTGACACGGAGAGGTTCTGTTAGTTTTATACGCATGTTATATCGTCAGGGGTGTGTGGTGTACTGAGCCTTCGGTGCAGAAGAGCTCTGTTTAATTGGCATGAGAAAATACTTCAGATCTCCTGCCCTCCTCTCCGAACTAATGAATCTGTTTTAACATCGAACCTGTCAGCCGCGATCCGTCCTATTTTTCCGCTCGGGAGTGTTGTGTTTTGCCTGTGAGTGTCGGAACGCGCTTTCGGCTGACGTTGTGTTACAGTTGCCGTTTTGGAAATGAACCGGGACGCGGCGGTGCCTTTATGACGCGACGGTGCCTCCATATTGATCTCTGCAGCAGTTTGGCGGGTGTGCACCCACCCCCATCCTCCCACCATACACGCACAGATGCGCACTGACGCACACACACTAACACGCGCACACACACACCATCACACACGCGTGCACACACACCATCACACTCACGCAGACGCACACGGACGCACACACATGCACACACTCACACGCACACACGCACACGGACGCGCATTGACGCACACTCACACACACACTCACACACACACACAGGCGCACACAGACGCACATTCATGCTGTCACCTCCCGCGTCGTCTGTCTTGCCAGGGTGAGTCAGGGGTCGAAGATGCAGCTGGGGTCAAAGGTCGGAGCTTGTAATGGCAAATGCACCACAGGCTTCGGGGCGAGGTGGGGAGGGGTGGAGGTGGAGGGAGGGAGGGGGGTGGGGGTTGGGGGGGTACGTGGGAGTGCTGGAGCTGCTCTTAAAGGCTGTGTCAGTCTAAAGCTGGAACAAAACGGGCGTTAACTCCAAAAACCCATCTCGCTATTTGCTTGGCTCGCTAATGCTTTTTAGGCTGATCCCGGAGAAACAGGATAAGGGGGTCTAATTGAATTATCGGGTCCTTTGTTCTGTTCCTGGGGTGTGGGGCTGTGCCTTCTCCCTTCTCTTAAGAGGATAATCTTGCAGTTCGAGGATCCTGACCTCATTTTAGAAACCGACAGCTCTCAGGTTTAATGTAAAATACATTCTTCTCCACACAAAAGGATGGGAACAGCCTTTTTTTTTTTTTGTTCTTTAGAGAAACGCGCTCTCAAGGAGGGAGGGATATATCCAGTGTTCTTAATATTCTTAATGGCCTTAATGCGAGGCGCGGTGTGTCGCTGAAGTAATGCGGTATGACGCAGTTATTTCCCCGCGCACGGTCTGATCAAGGCATAAACAATTGAATCCGCACCACTGGGAACCGGCTTTGTGTTTTACACAAATATAACGTTTTTGCGCTCCAGTCCTTTTGGGTGTTGATAGTGAGTGCTTTAAATAGCAAAAAATAAACGGCGTGCTGAGGGAATGCTGGGTAAAGCAGTCCAGAACGATTAATGATATTTATTAAGTAAACACTCAGGATGTATTATGTGCTTGAAAAGCAGAGGGACTCTCTTTTACTTCCCCTTTTAGTTCTGGGGTCCGAACGTGTGTTTATACACACGTCTGTCTTCTACTGGGGGAAAAAGGGGAAAAAAAACAAAATCCAAACAAAGTTATTTGAAGTTGGGCAGATGTTTCAGTTCAGTGAGTGTTTATAAAACAGAAAGACGGAAAAGTGCTTCCTGTGCGGAGGGGGAAAGAAAGAGGACCTATTGGGGCGCGTAGTTCTGCCGTGTTTTTCTGTAGTAAGCCCGCACAGTGATGGAACAAAGAGGAATTGCTCTACACGAAGGCTCTTGTCTGTTTTCTTACGCAGGGATGGCATGTTGTATATTCAGTATTAGCCTACTTCCTTGATTCTACGAATGTGTTCATTATTTATACATTTGACAGATTAACAAATGTGTTATTTGGACACAGCAAATGTATTGTTTGGACACAGGCTTAGTCAGTTTCTAGGTCTGAAACGAGCAGAAATTTGATGTGTGTTTAAGTAATGTTTTGTAAGAAACCTTCTGCTTTTCTTCACTGATGTCAAACACAGGTGAACACTGTCATGCCCTTCAGTTCAAATTGGGGGGTTTTATGAGTGTAGCGATATTGTATATTTTTCTAGATGTAATATACAGTTTGTAATTAAGTCAAAGTTTTAAATTACTAAGGAACTATTAATTGCCTCGGTTATGTGCAAAGTACATGGTTCTGTGAAGTTGTGATTAATATGAAACTTAAATGGGAATTTGGAACCAGATTAAACCTTCAAGCTTTAACAGTATTTGAAAGAAATTGGTGCTTCCATTAATAGAATTTGCTGCAGATACGCATCCTACATAAAATTGGGAAAAAAACGGGTACTACTTTGTTGCTCACATAAATTAAATTAGAAAAATGTCGTAAATAATGTTTTATGGTGCTTGTCATTTGGATGGCACTAGTTACCCTTTTATAATTGATTTACAAATGCTTATCAAACATCAAGTAAGTTCACTTGCTGTAAAACGTCTGTCATTATCTTTTTAGGGGTGCGCTATTTCTGTTTTGATAAAATTGTAGTCATTAGATGCTGACTGCACTCCACTGTGTTACTTTTTTTTTGTTGGTGTTGGTTTGTTCGTTCATCCGTTTATTCGCACACGGGTGCTTGCTTATCTTCGTACGTTTCGATAGCTGCATCCCTGTGCTATGTTAGCAAGTTTGCTTGTTAGCTGCAGTCATGACTGCAAGCTGTGCGCTAAATAGCCGTGTTCTCGTAAGTTAAATTATTACAATCAATGACCGGAATCATATGTAGCCGACTTGAAGAAAAAAAAAAAAACCACTCGCCTGATGAAGCAGATTTGAATTCATTAGCCTACATTGCATTAATTCGGCAGACGCTTTTATCCAAAGCGACGTGCAATGAGTGCATCGTGCTGGAATAGTGCCACACACACACGCTTGTCGCTATGCAACCTCCCTCGCGCACATTAAGAGCTGTTATGGAAGGCAGACGGGACCAGCTGGATTATCACAAAAACTGCTGGTGACATGCGAGGCCAGATTGGATGCGCGGGATTACCCCAGGAGGAAAACAGTCAAAATATATTGCAGGCCAGTAGTGTTTGGAAAAACCCCACTTTTGCAAGTCGGACGTAGTAGGTCCTGTTCCCCAGGTGTGTTTGTCGATTGTGAAGGTGTCAGGGGGTCACAAGTGGCCAATAGCAGCGTGGATGTTGGAGACCCTGTCTGTCCAGAAATCCCCCTGCCAAACGGGGATTAGGGACTGTTCAGTATTTATTGGACAGGCGGATGAAGGCACATAGCTAACATACTGTAACCACATATAAAACAACTGCAAAAAAATAAATAAATAAAATGCCAGTACCACAATTTTTTGAATGTGCAAAATGGTGATAAATATTGATAAATATTTCTCAATAAATGCTGTGGGTTACCTCAATTCATACTTTTGGAGTTGTGAAAATTCACTTTTGTGCACCATTTAACTGGCAAGTGAAGTCTGAAATTTGTGGGAAGCTCAGCAAAGTGCCAGGATGTCACACTGTTCCAGGAAGCTCAACAAAGTACCAGGATGTCACACTGTTCCAGTCATACACAGGCCCTTACGTACATGGCAGAATGATTATGACAGACAGCCGTTTGATTTTCCTGGAAGATAAAATATGCGTGAAAGTTTCAATTCAGTATTTAAAAATATACATCAGTCAGTTTGGCTATATATTATTTTATAGCATATATTAACAGTGTTAGGCACCGGACACTTGGACGTTGACCACCAGAGAAATTGAATCTTTAGCTACGGTCTTGTTTGTTTGTCCGTTCCGCCAGTATCACGATATCAGTCCAGCATAAACGGCCAAACAATTCTGAAACGTCAGCGAGTCGTTTAGGTGACGAACTCCGTTTCGGCATCACGGACTCGACTGCTATCCCAAAAACCCGGGCTCCACAGCCAGCGCAAAATATGGGCTGTAAAACGAAACCGGTCTTAACTCACCTGCACGGCGTCGGTCACCTACGTGACAGTTAATTAAATCTCAGCGCCTTGTCCTTCCGTTCGTTCCCACGTTTTGAGCGCGAGGTTCCGGCGGTCGGTATGACCGGCGTCATGCCGGCCCACTCCTGCTCTTTACCTGCAAACCTAGCACTTGTGTCCTGATTCCTGGGCTAGTTCTGCTGCTGCTGCTGTTTTGAATTGTAGCTTTAGCTAACAATCTGTCGTGCGTTTTGCGGCTATAGCAATCGCCAATATTGTAGCTAAACCCGGTACATATTTTGAGTATTTATTATAGATGGATAGGAGCTATTTTTGCCATTACATTTGCTGATTGTAGTACTAGGCCCAGTTCTGATCAAAGATGCAATGAGACAAGCCTGTAGAATGTAAAATATGATTTGCGTCTCAGAGATGCATCTCAGAGTGTTATAATGTCCAATAACTTTTTCTGAAGACTCGTCTGAGATACAGACATGTTTTAGTCTTCGTTACGAAAGGCTACGGAGGAACAGGACAATGATGCGGTGAATTGATTTGAGTGAAAATACAAATATCATGTTTTTCTTATGTATCGTTTTTTTTCAGAATTGCCAAGGCATTAGTTGCCTTCACATTGGTAGGAATTTGTTTAATAAAGCTGTTCCGATTAAGCATGAAGATTTCTTTTTTTTTTTTCCCCCCCTGATTGACTGTCAGGTTTTTCGTAACTTTACATTTGACAGATCAAATTTATGACTGGCTGCCAGAGAACACTACCAGCGAACATGTTGGTGACATTTGCTTGGTATTTATAGTTACCGAACTCCACATGTGGAAACTTGTGGAAAGTTATTAGTTATTATATGTTCATACCATTTTGCAGCTTTTCTTTTTTCTTTTCTCTCCATCCATTCTGATGTATTCATTTAGTGTTTGAGGGAAATTGTGGTTTGGTCTCACTCTCTGTCTTGCTCACTCACTCACTCACTCACTCACTCACCCACTCTTTGTCACACATACACACACATGCACACACACACACACACACTCATCCACTCTCTCAGTCACACACATACACACACACACAGCATGCACGCACACGCGCTCACACACACACACACAAATAGCACGCACACACACCCTGTTGATGAATGGCTCCCTTCGTCTGGAGACAGACGATTCATCCTGCTGCGATTGGCAGTAAAGTCAACAGCACAGGCCCTGCCTTTGATTTATAGCCCCCCCCCCCCCCCCCCACTCCTTCTTCCTCTTTATTAATTCATATATCCCCCCCCCCCCCAACCATCTTTTTTCAAATTTCATTTATTTCCTTGTTTACCTTGTCCGGGCTCTCAGTCCTCGCAGTGTCTGTGGTTTCTCAGGGACCTGCAAACACAGCTGAGGTCAGGGCCTACACGTCTCTGTACACACACACACACACACACACACACACACACACACACACACACACACTCCTCCACGCTGCCGCGCTCAGCCCCGTGATGTATGTGTTTTTGTGTGATAGCGTGTCAGTGACTCAAGGCCATATAAGCACTCGAACTGAGAGGGACCTGCCTGGTAGCTACAGTTCTGTTTAGCGCACTGTAAACAAAGTCTGTTTAAGACTGGAAGATAGATGCATACAGTAGAGGGCTCTGGTTTAACCCACTAAACAAAAATAAATACAGGCATTTAGCGGACACTCTTATCCAGAGCGACTTACATTGTGTCCATTTATACGGCTGGATATATATACTGGAGCAATTGGAGGTTAGGTACCTTGCTCAAGGGTACAACGGCAGTGTCCTACCGGGGAATCGAACCTGCGACCTGTAGGTTACAAGACCAACTCCTTAGCCGTTATACTACACTGCCGCCCACTGATGTTACCCTTCGTAAAATGAAAGGTTTTACTTATTTATTGTCTTTTTTATTTATTCATCACCATTTCTTCAATATCATTTATTTTATTTTATTAAATAATAGTTGTTTTTTTGTTTGTTACTCAAGGCATTTGCTGTTATGTGACTGCTGTCTTCAGCAGCATTGACTTCATGACAAAAATGACATGGATATTGGTGAACTCGTAGATTTTAATCAGATTACTGAATGCACTGTAAACAGCTCCGTTTAATTGGTAACATCTTCAACATGACATTTACTGTGTAATGTCAGATTTATTATTTATTATTAATAATGCAATCATGTGGTAACAATTTGATTCTTTTCAACTTCAGCCGTCTTCATCTTTAACCTCATCAAGCTGCTTTTAGTCAGTCGGCAAATCTGCATTGCAAATGCAAGGAGTGTATGAAATGAATTTTATTATTATTGCTAGTTTATGTAGTGCGGCGTGATGTTTGTGAGTATACGTTAGTAATACGACTGTTGTGCTGCCTGATTAGGCCTTTCTCAGTGCTTTGACCTTAGTCTTGAAAGCTTTTTTTTCCCCCAGACATCTTTCTTTAATGTGGCTTGGCAAAAGCGTACAAACACCCCTGAAACCGACATGCTTGAGCTGCTGTTTTGTGCTGACTCAGGTTAGGGCTGTGTGGGAGCTCGGCAAATCGGAAGGCTTATCCTGAGCAGAAAATTAACACACAGAGCTGGAGAAAGGGTGAGCCAGGAGAACAACCCCAAATGAATAAGTTAATTAACCTTTAATGAACAAGTTATTGTATTCTTTTCGCTCTTTTCTCGAAAGCAGTGTTGTAGCTTTCACTAAATACGGTGCACTCAATTACAAAATGGCAATTTAAAGTATCGCATTCTTACTCATTCAAGTTTAGTTATTTTGCTCCCACAAAATAGGCACAAGCAAATCAGACTGTTAGAATGCATGCATCCGTTGGTGCGTTTCTCATTGCGTTGTGCAGTGTCTGTTAGAATGCATGCATGCGTTGGTGCGTTTCTCACTGCAGTGTGCAGCAACTGTCAGTCTGTTAGAATGCATGCATGCATGCATGCATTGGTGCATTTCTCCCTGCAGTGTGCAGTAACTGCCAGTCTGTTAGAATGCATGCATGCACTGGTGCATTTCGCCCTGCAGTGTGCAGTAACTGCCAGTCTGTTAGAATGCATGAATGCACTGGTGCATTTCGCCCTGCAGTGTGCAGTAACTGTCAGTCTGTTAGAATGCATGCATGCACTGGTGCATTTCGCCCTGCAGTGTGCAGTAACTGCCAGTATGTTAGAATGCATGAATGCACTGGTGCATTTCGCCCTGCAGTGTGCAGTAACTGCCAGTCTGTTAGAATGCATGCATGCACTGGTGCATTTCGCCCTGCAGTGTGCAGTAACTGGCAGTCTGTAATGTGCCAGATGCACATCGGGTGTTGATTTGCTGGAATTGCATGGCGTGAAAAAACAGCTGCTGTTTTCCCAAAGGGACACGTGTGTTATTGCACACCCTCCTGAGTATATGGAGGATTTTGTAACTGGATGGTCATGCCCTAAAATATAAGTATTTATGGACTTAAAAATAAAACACTGATTTGTTTTTGCCAATGAACTAAAATGTACAAAGCCCGTTGTTACGTTTAGGATTGCAAAATGCACGTGAAAGTAGTGCTGAACAAATATTTACGCTCTCATCAGACCTGTGGACTCTCGCCCCGGACCGTAGGTGTCAGGTTACCTTGTAGTTTTCCAAACCGCTGCAGGGGAACAGATTATTAAATTAACGGCACCATGGGTCAGTTTGATGGCTTTTGACCGTATCCAGTTGATATTCGATATGCGTGTAGGCCCATGTACAAAATGGTTTATTTTTAAATTAACAGTATATATTGTGAATTGATATCGATTGCAATTCATTTTTTCCATTAGGATTAGATTAAGGTCTGCATTTTTTTTGTCTGAGACATCTGTAACTTATATAGTATGTCTTGGAATGTGTTGCACTGAACTTTAGGTTAAATATAAATAATGTAACTCTAAGTGATTTATAACAGTTTCCCCTCAAAAGAACACGCTGTGGTATGGTATCTGGTATTTATTTCGTATTACAAAAATGCCTTGCTCCCAATGAAGATTGAGAAAGTGCATCATGATTGTTGTTTCCAGGGTCAGCTGCCAACATTTTCATGATAGCAACAGTATCTAGTGTATAAAAATGTATTTTAGATAATTCATATTAATATTATTCAAATCTTATGCTTGAATCTCCCAAGATTTAACTTCCCCTACCATGTCCATAATGTGCAATAATGTTATGTTCTTCAAAAGTGATGAAAGAGGTTGTGGGATGGTGACGTTTGAAGCTTCGGTCGAATTGTCCATGTTAAGTTTGAGGCTGAATAAAACCCACACAGGTGAATTCATCTGTCCCATCCGCTCAGCCATCAGTCACGCCCACTCCGCCTTTGCAAAAAAAAAAAAAAAAAAAAAAAGAAACGATCCCCGCAGTGGAATGAAATGGATCCGCGCGCGCAGTTGGAAGGCATTCAGACAAAACGTTCCATTGATCAGCGTTTTATTGGCAACCTGCCTGCGAACTACAAGGCGAGGAGGGAGGAACGGCGAACCCTGACCTCTCTCTCTCCGTGCGGGCCGACTCGCTGGCAGCCCTTCGGAATGAGGTCTGACGCGAACCCAGAGGTGCACCCCAGCCCACGCGGGCGAGCCGAGCGGCCAGAACCGGGCTGTTGTTTCTGAAGCTCGCTTCCTGGTCCTGTTGAGAGACGTTGTTGCTCACTAGCGCCAGTAGCAGTTGGCTCCAGCGTAGGTGTTTCAGCCACCCGTTTGATGCACGTCAACGGCAACAGTACAGTCAAAATACAAAGTCAATCATTTTTTTCCCCACAAGAAAAAGTAGTCGCAATAGGAGATTTTCTTTTGTATAATGTCTCCTCGTTTCTGATTTGTGAAGTTATTGTGTTATTTGGAGAAGACAGTAATATGCTGTGGACGAATCACGGACAGTTTGCATCACTACCGAGTCACTGTATCTCACGTGCTTAGTGGACGGACCGGACTTCATGTCCCTACTGCGCAGTCACTGACTCCAATTTGTACAACATGGCGGCGCCCACGAACTACATTTCCCAGGCTTCAAAACGCTTCTCACCAAGCCCATGGAGAGTCAGTGGGTGACATCACAGTGACTTGGTCATATTTTTTTCTGGTATATGAAGCGAACGTGTGTAACTGTTCCCGTGGCCTCTTGTTGTCTTTTCGTTCGTTTCCTCTCACGTGCTCTTACTCTGTAACTGATCAATAAGAGTGCCGTCTTCTCCCTTCTTCATATTCCTGTAGCACGTTTGTATTCCGTAACTGATCGATAAGAGACTGATCGTGAATTTGATTGGCTTATGATCGAAATGTCAACATTCCACCCCCCCCCCCCCCCGATCCGTTGGCTAATTAAAGCCTCCATGCCACCTCGGCGCTGTTGGAGTCGCGGGGAGACGGAAACTGAGGTAATATTTATCCGAATTCCAATTACCTTCATCTAAGCTGTTTGATGTTGCTGAGAGGTCAATTCTCAGCAGGGCCAAGGAGGTGTTCTGCATTTCAAACACTCCCAACTCAGTTAGGACACTCCCAATCTCCAAAAAAAAAAAAAACAAATCTTTTTCATGTGTTATCCCCTCCCCCGCCCCCAATTGAGGACTACCTTCAGTAAACTTCATTAGGACTTTGTGGAGTCTAAAAAGTAACTAGGTTGCTAGGTTAAGGTGGTTTTCAAATAGTTTGAGTTAAAATTGTTGGTCTTATCAGAGATCTAATACAGAATTTTTTTTTTGTTTTTTTAAGGAGCAGCTGGTACTCTCTAGCTTTCCTCCTCAAAGTGTTCCGTAGTGAGCCATCCATACAAGGAAATGGACAAAGAGACTTTTTCAAATTGCCTTGTTTACACATTTCTCAGAAATTAAACAGGAACCGTAAAAAATCCTGAAAGAATTGTCTCTTTTTTTTTTCTTTTCTTTTTTTACGATAGGCTGCCCAGCTGCTGGGATTTGTCAATTTGTCATGTTGTTCTGTGCAAATGCAGGCTTCCCAGGAGTGCTGCTTGTTAAACCTGAAATTGCTGCACGGTAATGCAGTGGACATTTCATGGTCTGCCATGTCTTCATTCTGAAAGCCTGAGAATGGTCTTTTTTAATAATAATAATAATAATAAGATATTTAGGGAAAAGCCAAACTCCTCATCACCCTCACATCTGCTCTCGTTCTTCTTCTTTTTTTTTTTCTCTCTCCCCCATTTTTCATATTTCAGTTCTCTGCTCTTTTCAGAATACATTATCATTATTATATTGTTTTTTTTCGGTCTTTCCTGCATTAATTCGGCGTGTTTAATTTCTGGCTCCCCTCGCCCGCCCCCGTCACGTTTACGCCAAGACCGATTAGGACGACGTGCGAGCTTCCGTCGTTTGTTCCTCCGGAGCGTTAAAAAGGGGAAAATAGGTGATCTCTGCAGCTGTGAGAACGGTTGTCGAGGTGCTCACATCGTTTGTTTCCAGTCACATCAAAGACGTTTTTGGGTTTTACATTTTCAGATACTGGTTTTTTTTTTCCTTTAACGGGCTCAGTGCTCTAGTTAACTGAACAAGGAAGGTTGGGGAAGGAGGTGGGGAAATTATGGAGAAACAGAGAGTGTGTGTGTGTGTGTGAGTGTTTGTGTTTGTGCGTACGCGTGTGTGATAATGGGTGTGTACATGTATTTATACGTGTTCACGCATGCTTGCATTGCATGTGTTTATGTACGTGTGTGTGTGTATGTGTATGTATTTCAATGTGTGTCTTTACATACGTGTTTGTTTTCGTGTTCGTGTATCTGTTGTGTGTGCATGCGCGCATGTGTGCGCCTGTGCGTGCGTGTGTGTGTGCGTGTGTTTTCATCTATCTGTTGTGTGTGTGTGCGCGCGTGTGCTTTTGCACATTCAGAAGTCTCTTTTTAGGTCAGATATTTTTGTGTGGCAGATTTGACACATTTTTGTCCTGCCGAAGCGCACGTTTTTGCACACTGCAGACAGGGGTAATTACAGAAACACAGAAACAGCACTCTGTCTCGCATCTCTCCAGGTCCGACACCGGGGCTCTCCCTCTCTCCGCTGTAAAGCCTTCACGGGGGGGGGGGGGGGGGGGGGGGGACAGCGCCGCGCGGAACGCCGGATTTCATGCTCGTTATTCTCCTCCACAGATAAGAGTGGATGGCATCCCCCCGCCTTCCCAGAATGCCCTGCTGTACGAGACCGTTCCGGTGGTGGAGGGCAGCCCCATCCTGCGGGACATGGTCTTCAGCCCCGATTACCTGCACATCTACCTGCTGAGTGACAAACAGGTAAGCGGCAGCGACCGCGGGGAACGTGGCGCGCGGGATCGGTTTGACAGGGTCCGCGTCCGCGCACATGGGGCCAAGTTTTATCTGCCTATGGGGGCGGCAGTGTGGTATAACGGCTAAGGAGTTGGTCTTGTAACCTGAAGGTCGCAGGTTCGATTCCCCGGTAGGACACTGCCGTTGTACCCTTGAGCAAAGGTACTTCACCTGCATCGCTCCAGTGTATATCCAGCTGTATATCTGGATACAATGTCAGTCGCTCTGGATAAATACCTGTAGTGTAATGTAATATATATCTTTTTAAATATCCTGGTTTAATCTTTAGCGATTTTACTGCATGGAACTGCTTCACTCTCAGAGCTGTTTCTATGAATTGTGTTGTAGATTGAGAATACCCTTCTTCTTCTTTTTTTTTTCTTTCTCCTTCCCCTGCGTGCTCCTTATTTTAAAGTGTTGATATCAGCTTGTACAAGGCCGTGTATATTAGAACTGAGTGCATTATCTGCGCCGGGCCGGTGCGAGAGCGAAATCGTATATTAACACAACCAAGGGCATGATTTTTATTACGATCACATTTATAATGCGAGTGCGAAATCATTTGTTCTGAAATGTGACAGCCTATCTTGGAATAATAAGGAAACATTTGTCAAAAGGACTTTAAATGGGAGCCCGGCACTGTCAAGGGTTTTTTTCTCTTTTCTTTTTTTTTCTTTTCTTTTTTTTGTCTTTAGAACCGAAACTTCCGAATTTTCAGACACTTCATTTCTAACATCTGCAGAAGACAGGAAGACAGACGGGATGGGGGGGGGGGGGGGCCGGGGGTGGTGGGGGCGGGGGGGGTTATGTCTTTGAATTCCTCCTCAGCTGTTTCTCTGTGATGCGCGGGGCTCGCTGGGAAGCGGTTCCGTTGCCACGGACGCGCGGAGAGAGCGCCGGCGCGGTCTTCGGAGCGCCATTGTGGCTGAGCGCAGCGGCGGAGGCGAGCGGGGCCGACGCCGAGTTCCTCTCCAGCTGGTTGAGGAGGCCCTCACGCGCTGTATGCCCCATAATGCATCATTCACACGCGCTCATTCTTCCCCTTTCTTTTTCGAGAAGCCGCGCGTTAATTGAAAGGAAGGAAGCGCGAATCGCTCTCTCGACGCAGCAGATCTCGAGCGAGGCCTTTTCTGGTTATTATATTTTTAGCCTTGCCCTTTTACCAACACGCCGCCTTGTGTTAGGGAAGGAAAGAGGGGGAGGGGGGAGGAGGGGAGGGGAGGGGAGGGGGAGGGGAGGGGGGGCAGGAGCTGCACCTTTTGTTGGTGAAGGTTGAGAAGATCAGGCAGGCGTCAAGCCTCCACACGAGCTCACACACGACGAGAAACGATCGCGGGGCTGACAAAAATAAAAAATAAAAAACTAGGCCGCGGCATCCGCGACACGGTTGCATCACGCGCGGGAGAGTCAGCAGCGTTCCCACGGAGGGTGAATTTTAATTTTGCGCGCCCAGCTGCAGACGCCCGCCGAAGCCCTGTGTCACAGCCCGGCTTCCCCAGGACGGCGGGAGACTGAAATGTAAACGCGCTGCCGATCGCGGCGACGAAGCGGAACTCCACCCGAAGGAAGCTTCTTTTTTTTTTTTTGGCAGGAGCTTCTGAGGGCTTCCGGGTTTGAAGCTCCGAAGGAACATTCCGTCTTCCTGGGGCGCGGCGGCCTCTACCTGTGCGGCAGGTGGAGAGAGCGGCTCATCAGACCTGCTTAAACTGCAGGACGTGCTCCAAAAGGCCCGTTTAAAAGAGAAGCGCATTTTGGGGGAGAGGCGGAATGGATGAGGCTCAGATGAGATCAAACTGATAGATGAGAGGCAGGAGAATCTCGGGGAAGAGCGGAGGGCGGGGGGGGGGGGCAGAACGGTGCGCACCGTGCTACTTTCCCGATGAGGAACGGCCCGGGGGTCCCTCGCCACCCTGCTCTGCTGTGTTTACTCTGCGTCAGGTGATCGTGCATTAAAGACCTAAACGGACCGCGCACCCATCCCATTCCAGATATCGATGTTGCATTTAATGATTAAAAGGGGGGGGCGGGGCGGGGGGGGGGGGGGTGCGCTGCACGTTTAAGAACACAATCTCGTCGGCGTTGAATTGATCGTTCTGAAAGTGGCACTTTAAAAAAAAAAAAAAAAAAGAGAGCCTGCTATTCTCGGGATGATGGAACGGCGTCTGTGTGAGCTATCGGTTCTGGCAGCGCTGGTCCGTTATCTGTCTGTGTGACGGCCAGGGGGGGGGGGGGGGGGCTGGGGGGGGGGGGAGCGGTTACCTGAGGTCCTGCGTCAGACTGGGGGGGGGGGGCTTTGGGGGCCATGCCCACGTCTCTGGGCCCCTGGGGGGTTTTAAGGAAACCTTTAATGTGTCTGTATGAATAATGCACGCGGTGCACACATGCAGTCTGCACGGGATGCTGAATATTTCATCCGGTGCTTCTGCCCGGGCGCGACTGGCCCCAGAACATCACACACACACACGTCAGGCTGTTTAAGCTGGGAAACGGTCTACGTGAGTTAGACATCTTATATTTGTGGTTAAGCAACCTGGTCTGGAATGGGGCAGTTATAGTGTTGGCGGGTTTGTAATCAGTCAGTCACAGTCAGTGCTGCCAGACTGTCTGTCAGTCGCGGTCAGAATGACTGACGGTCTGAGAGCGAGTCAGAGTCACTCAGTGTCTGTGGCCATCTCCAGCGACCGCCACAGACCCCGAGGTGGCCACAGACCCTGTCTGTAGCGCTCCTGACGGATAGAGGACTCGGACGACGGTCGACCCCAGTTGCTTCCCGCACCGCGTCCGGGTCCTGTGCTCTGGCGTCCGCACGCCCTGGCGCCCGCGAGCCGCGGGCCGCTCCGAGCCGCGAGCGTGAGCGCGCGCGGGCGCGGAAAGGGCGGGGAGAGCCGCGGGTTTTCGCGGCTCCGCTCTCTCTCTCTCTCCGGCGGAATAAATTAGCGCAGAAGGTGCGGCGCTGCACCCCGCCCACCCACCGGCTGACACGGCGACGCCGCGACGCCGCTGCTTCGGGCACCGCGGGCACACCGCGCGGGCACACGCCAGGAGGGGAGCGCCAAAAACACAACATGGCCGAGCTTCCATTTACTGTGCCTGCTGAATGGGACAAACCCTTTGGGTTTGTGGTTGTTTTTCATCGGTTTCTGTCTATCTCTCACTCTCTCTCCCTCTCTCTCATTCTCTCTTGCTCTCTCACTCTCTTTCTCTCACTCTTGCTTTCATCTCTCTCTCCCTCTCTCTTGCTCTCTCACTCTCGCTCTCTCCCTCTCTCTTGCTCTCACCTCTTTCTGTCACTCACTTTCATCTCTCACTCTCTCTCTCACTCTCTCACTCTTTCTCTCACTCTCACTCTTGCTCTCTCTCGCTTTCTCTGGAGTTTTGAGCTCACAGATCCTCTTATAGCTTTTTTTTTTTTTAATTCATTTTTATATATACAATTGAGCACAGAAGAAAAATACTGAACATTCTTGTAGTACTATTTCTGGTAGTGCTATAGTCAACAACTATGTGCTACATTGCCTGAATTATTATTGCTAAATGTGAATGTTTTCCACATCCTGTGTGGAAACAGTAACATCCACATTTATAGTTTCGTAATTCTTTGTAAAGTTTGGTCGACAGACAAATATGAACTTTCTCCTGTGCGATTTTTGGCCTATAAGGTTCTATAAGGACGCGAAACCTGAATGAGTTTACCCTGCTTGTCCTTCTGCTGGCAGTGTTTGATTTGGCTTTGATTCAGGGCAGATTTAAATGGACCTGATTGGTCCACTTTGGCTCGCACGCGCTCACTGTCGAGCGACTGTAAAGCGACAGCCCCGGGCAAATCACCGGATTCCCAACTGACAAAATGGCAGCCGTCATTGTTTTAACATCCCCGTTTGAACAATTGACTGTGGGATTGTTGGAGTGCGTAGTGGGGGGGGGGGTTGCCAAGTCTCCACTGAACGAATCAATATACGCGGGGTGCGTGTCTGCTCCCGTGCTTTATTGACAAAATATTATGCCTCTATTCACCGAGCGTCCCCGCTGAGCACTTTAATATCGTTTCTCTTGTGATTGAAACGTTGTCCCTGACCAGCCCACCTCGCTGAATGGCAGGAGCTCGTTTTCAGAACTGCGTTCGTCGCGGGGTGTGGTCCAATCGGTGAGCTAAGCAGGACTGAGGCAAATGTGATCAATCAGAGTTAAAATGACATCACGGATTTAATCATTTTGCCTGGAACTTTTAAAAAAAAAATTCAATTTGTGACTAGATTAGCCACCTAGTTAGAAGAGGGCATACAATAGGCTGAATCTGAATTCAATTTACGGTTGTGAAGTTCAGGTGATTCTTCATATTATTGATCTTTGTAAAAACTTATTTTGTTAAACTCATTTTACCCCTAAAAGCCTATCGTTGATCTTTTTTTGTGTGGAATATTTAGTACAGAATGTCCTGGTAATGAAGTAAGAAAAGCTGAGTGGAAAGAAAGGATCTTAACCTTGCCAGAGAAAGCTTTCATTTTGTAGTCCTCTTTTGGATTCTAAACCACCCCGCCTAGAATTCATTTTTGACTAATTATGCTCCTGAGTACTTATTATGTTATGAGGAACATATTGTTCAGGAGTCCTTCAGCTGGTGAACAGGATATGAAATGATTTAATGACGCCACACGCTTTATCAAAATGGCCGCCTTTTTTGTAGAAAAAAGAAAAAAAAAAAAAAAACCAGTTATGACACGAAGAGGTCTGTTGCTAAGCTAACTTGACCAAACGAAGAACAGGTGGCTGCTGCTTGGCTGGAGAACGGTGAGATGCTGAAGCTTGTAGATAAATCTGCTGCAGGTGAACCTGATGCTTGTCACGAGTGGGCTGGTCAGAGCAGGTGGATTTAGGACTGGTGTTCGATGCACGGCTTTTAAAATCGAGGAACTGCAGTAGCCTTCATGCTGCTAGTTTTTAATTTTCTCAGCTGTGCAGCATCACCCAATGGGTCAGCGTTGCTGCCTTCCGAAGTTGTCAAGCTCTGGAAATAATAATGAACCCATAACCGCAGACATGATTTTTCACTTTGTCACACCCAAGATGAAAGGAGGCTCGCAGCCATTTTGTCCTCCTCTGAATGTTAATAACTTTTTTTATCTTGTAGACCGCCATCAATGCAGACCCCTCCATATTGTCTCCGTCCACAGACTGAGTTGACTAACGCTCAGACACTTGTAACAATATTTACTCGAATTTTAGACTACCATGAGTCGGCAGAATTCTTTCAGAAGTTTAGAATGAGTCTAGACTATGTTCTGGTGGAGACGCTTTAAAATACATTTTCAAACAGTCTTGCTGAGTATGTTAACCACATTTCCACATAAAGCATTTTTCTTACACATAGGAAAAAGCGGGGAAATATAAATATGAATTTTAAACATGCCCGGATAATGACCTCAATGCGAGGCGGGGTTTTTTTCACGTGGAGCGTTTGCTGCAGCAGAGAGCGAGTGAAAGAGGAAGTGATGCGCATATACAGGCCTTGGTGTTGCAAGCAAGGTCACGTGACTCAGCCTCAGCCTCGGCCTCGGCCTATCGGTGTCTGGCGCCGGCTGCATCTGGTGACGCTGCCGGTGTGACATTCCGGGATCGATAAATCGTTGCGTTTTTTTTTTTTTATTCTTCGCCCGAGTGTGCGAGAAGCCATCTTCTTTTATCCTTTCATTCTCCTTTCTCAGAGCGTTTCAGTGAAGTAGCGGCAGAGCCGCGGCGTTTATATTCTGGAATGCGCGAGAGCCGAGCGGCCCGGCGCTTCCAGCGCGCTGCCGAATATCTGCGCTGATTCGCGCGTGGAAAACCCCGATCTTTTAACGCGCGTGGACATTCTGCGTATTGTGTTTCTGAAGGGCTTAAGCTGCTCATTACGGCCAACTGTTTGGGGCGGGGGTGGGGGGGGGAGGTTGGGGGGGGGGGGGGGGGGGGGGGGTGACTGACTAACGGCTGTGAGCTGTTGGATGTCTGCACCGAGACCAGAACGGTTTTAGTGCATCTGTGAAACTTTCCCGCTTAGTGACCAAACTTTCTCTCTGATTTTGTTCTTTTTTTTTTAAAGCCAGAAATAGTGGGGACACTGAGATTATGCAGAAGTGGGCTGTCTGTAGTCTGTGGATCATGAGTTTTTGTAGTTTTTTCTATCATTAAAATATCCCAGTGTTGCTTTTTGCTTTACTGGTTAATTTTCATTTTCACCAAGGTATAGTTTATCATTTGTACACGAGGAAGGAAAACTCTGCAAATTATTTTGGCTCGATGTACCAAGCAATTATGGATCTTTAAGGTCCCTGTAAACCAATGAAAGGTCCATTTGGCGTAGCCTAATTTTGGGTTTGTGATTTTCTCTAAACTAAGCACTTTCTCTGGGTTTTGTTTCCTAATACTGCACTTTAAAAAAAAAAAAAAATCCAAATTACTTCTGAAATTCTGATTAGATATAGATTTTTAATGCGCGGTAATTATTTATCGTGAAATAGCCCCAGTTTGACCAAAACTTGTCTGGTGTGTGAGTTTGTCAGCTTTGCGTGTTGCACAACCCGACCTGTTTAATCCCACCTTTGATGAAGTTTTTTTACTTTTTTAATGTTTACTTTTTTTTTTACATCAGTGTTTTTCATTCATTTCTCACGTAGCAATCGTATTCGTTTCTCTGCATTGTCAAAAACCCTTTCGGGTGGGGAGGAGGGGGGGGGGGCGGGGGGGGGGGGGGTAGCATGTGTTTCCTGAATAGCGGAGTATGGGCCATTTCGTCGTGTCGTTTTAATAAGCCCGTCGGAGCTGCAGAGGCCGCTCCACGCGGCCTTGGGCGGGGGCCGCGCCTCTGGCCTCGAACCCCTCCGCGGCGCGCTTCTTTCATGTTTTCACAATGTGCGGTAAAAGCAAAAAAAACTGGCCCAAGGTGAATCGGGCCCTTGTGTGTGTGTTTTTTTCGAGGAGGGCCCCTTTTGTGATCGAGAGGAATCCTCGATTGCGCGGCGCCACGCTCGGAGCCCCGGACGCGGGCGGGACGAACACGGTGCGAGGTCATCGCCCGTCCGCTTTTTTTTTTTTTTTTTTTAACCGCCCGGGAAGGTTTTGAAGTGGACCGATCCGATTGGCCCCTTTCTTCCGTCTCTCTTTCTCTCCGAAGGTCGTGCGCTCTTTTTGTACATCTCTGCGGAATGAAACGAACCTCGCGCTCTGCCATTTTGCTTTTTTTTTATTATTTTCTTTCTTTTTCTGTTTTTTTTTCTCCCTCTATCGTTCACAGAACTGCCTCCTTTCATATCGAGGCTCGCCGCGGCGGCGGCAGCGGCGAAGGCGAAGTTTTCTCTGATTATTTACGACGCTTATTCTAGACATTTTGGAGAAAAACCTCTTATGCGAGAAAATCCTTTTTTTTCTTCTTCTTTTTTTTTTCTTTTTCCAAGGCAGGGCTCACAAAAAAAAGCAAAAAAAAAAAAAAAAAAAGCACAGCATTCTTCCCCTAAAAAGGATTTGCGGGTATGAATATGGTTTGAAGCGGCTGCTGTTTTTCCACAGAAGCTCAGTGTCAGGCGCTGAATGGGCCCAGTGATACGCAGGCACGGCGGCTGGGGCTCTGTGCTCGTGTTGCTCTGCGCTGATGTTGCATCATGAGGCCTCTGCGCTGCATATTAATGCCTGTGCGTTGCCGCTGATACCCGACGCGCTCTGTGTGTGTGTGTGTGTGTGTGTGTGTGTGTGTGTGTGCGTGCGTTGCCACTGATACCCGATGCGCTCGAGAGAAAGGGGCAGATACAGAAATGGGAGCAGATTTTTGGGGCTGTGCTTGAGTGTCGGGGCGTGTGTGTGTGTGTGTGCTTCCAGTGTATTAACTGTGTGTGTGTGTGTGTGTGTGTGCGTCCGGTGCATTAACTCTGTGTGTGTGTGTGTGTGTGTGTGTGTGTGTGTGTGTGTGTGTGTGTGTGTGTGTGTGTGTGTGTGTGTTTGTGTGTGTGTGCTTCCAGTGCATTAACCGTGTGTGTGTGTGTATGTGCTTCCTGTGCATTAACTCTATGTATATGTGTCTGTGTGTGTGCTTCCAGTGCATTAGCCGTGTGTGTGTGTGTGTGAGTATGTGCATGTGCTTCCTGTGCATTAACTCTTTTTTTAAAATCTTTTTTGTGTGGCAGGTGAGCAGAGAGCCAGTGGAGAGCTGTGGGCAGTACCACACCTGCGGGACGTGCCTGGGGTCCGGGGACCCCCACTGCGGCTGGTGTGTCCTGCACAACAAGTGAGTGACATACGCCGCTTACATCACGCGGTGTTTCAACTGCCAATGCGCGTCCGCGAAAAAAGGGGGGGGGTCCTGTGGACATGTCAGACAGAGGTTTGTGTCCTGTGGACTCATCAGACAGAGGTTTGCGTCCTGTTGACTTTTCAAACATTTTCGTTTGACAGATAAGGAACGGCGTCTCGGTGCTGACCGGCGCCCCCCCCCCCCCCCCGCCCCGTCTGGCCCGTTTTTAATGACATGGTGATGAAAGACCAGCCCCCGTAACTGCATATTTACGAGGAGTAAGACGTGAACCCGCAAACCATGAATCTGCTTTGGCACAGATAGACTCGAGATGACATTTATTTGATATAAGCGAATCGAGTGGAACAGGCGAGATATAAGAATTCCACCCCCCCCCCCACCCCACCCCCCTTATTAAGTTTTATAAGCAATATGTGACCTTTTTTCTCACACCCCTGAGACATTTGGATTTCAGCCAACAAATCAGAAAGCTTGCCCCCCCGGGGTCACGCGTTTCACCTGGTCCGCTCGGGCGATTGGCAGGTGACAGCTGCCCCAGATGTGCACTTCCTGTGCGCCCTCGGGTAGCAGCTGGTGGGGCGAAGAATTCAGGAAACAGCTGGATTTTCATGACCCCCATTTCTGCACTAAACCACCACCCCTCCACCGCCGCCACCACCCCCCCCCCCCCCCCCCTCCATCCGCCGACCCGCACCCCCCTCCGAACGGTTGTCATCAGGCCCCACTTTGTCCGGCACACACTTGATAAATTCGCTGAGAGCTCGGTATGAAAGTGCCCTGTGTTCTGTCAGAGGGGGAAAAATAGAGACCTCTGAAGAAGAGCTGCCTGTAGCTGGAGAACTCCCGCTCTAATTCACACAGTGCAACGCTTATGGTATTAGTGCTGGAGGAGGTATCAGCTCATTCCTGCTGGCAACCCAAACCACAGGGAAATTTTCTGAGGGGGGGAGGGGGTACAGGGGGGGTCGGCGGCTTGGGGGAATAGTTTAAAAAGTGCATTTCAAGCAGGACAGCCTGTTTAAGGACAGGAAAGAGCGGAGAGACTCCAATGTGGAAGTCATTTTGGAGGAAATGGCGAAGTTTTTGAGGGGGGAAAGAACACGGAGAGATGTGGAAATCTGTTGGGTCGCGTTCATTTTTCCTTCTGTGGTTTCAGCCTTTCAGCAATGATGTTGTGCAGTATAGAATGAGTGCGTGTGTGTGTGTGTGTGCGTGCGCGCGTGTGTGTGTCTGTGTGTGTGTGCGTGTGTGTGTCTGTGTCTGCGTGTGTGTGTGTCTGTGTCTGTGTGTGTGCGCGTGTGTGTGTGTGTGTGTGTGTGTGTGCTGTGTGGTGTGTGTGTGTGTATGCATGAAGCTTGTGGATGAAGATTTAAGCTCTTTGGCCTGAGGGCAAAGTGCTGTGTTAAACAATCGCCGCGGTAACATCGTTCCTGTCATCAAACTTTGTGGTGGAAGCATCATGAAATTTGGGTTTATTTTTTGACTTGTTGCTATTAAGGGCAAGAAGGATACGAGCCAAATCCAGGCAAAACCTGTCTGGGTCCACAGGAGCTCTGCATTTTAGGGTGAAAAGCCATTTTCCAACAGGCAAACGGACATGTTCTAAATGACCCAAAGCACCCGACGAAAACCACAAAGGAATAACTTACACACAAGAAGCTGGGTTTTCTGGAACAAGCCAGACTTAATGGCATTGCATATCTGTGATATTGCCTGAACATTACTGTCCACCAAAGCTCTGCATCTCTAACTTGGCAGGATTGAAGCGATTTTGCATGGAGGAGTGGGCAAAATGACAAAATTTAAATGTGCAAAGCTCATGCAGACATACCTGAGAAGACTCAGAGCAGGAATTACTGCCAGAGACCTTTCTACAAAGTCTACAAAAATATTTTTGCAGCAGGAATATAAAGACTTGTTTTGTTGGTTACAGTGTGACACATGCACACACAAACACACATATATATATATACATATATACACACGCACACACACATATATATGTATATGTGTGTGTGTGCGTGCATGTTTGTTTTTTTTTTTTGTTTGTTTTGTTTTTTTGAGGAAGTGCTTTTGACAGGAACCCAGAAGTGGACGACTGTGTTGTTCAGGGGCTGGACCAAAGGAAGCATTGTCCTAGGCCCCAGCCTTCCGAGAGGGCATCCTCTTCTATCCCTTCGTTTTCCCAATTCTTCCATACCTTAATCAAGATAAAGATCTTTAATTAAGATGCAAATCTTGGATTGATGGAATAATTAGAATAGACTTTGCAGCTCCGGCTCGAAAATTACATTTCTTTGCATATTAATGCTGTGTTCCCAGAATTTACATGACCTTGTGACAACCACTGCACAGTGCAATTAATGTGAAATCAAGCAAAGTGATGAGAATAGATTCACTGGCTGAATGGTCCTCGTTCACACATTTAACCTCTTTTTTTTTTTTTTTTTCCCCCTCGTGAATTATTATCTCAGAGTGAGACCGAATCTTGGCTCCCCCCTCCCCCCCCCCCCACCCCCCCCCCCCCCCACCACCCCCTCTCTAGTAGAGCAACCTCAAAATGTCTGCCATCTGATCCTTCCCCCTGCCTTGCGTGCGATTTTGACGTGACACCGGGCCTGTCGGGGGCCATGAGCTCTGCGATGCTAAAGCGTTGGGACAAAAGGGGGGGGGGGGACCGGTTGAGTAAAATCGAGAAGTGTGACAGCCCCCATCCGTCTCCGGGACGGGGCACTATCCATTCCCCCTGTGGGCGGGGGGGGGGGGGGGGGGGGGCTGTGAGAGATTGGGAAGCGGGGGCTATTGTTCATCTTCACAGGCAGGAGGAGGCCTTAAGACGGCTTATTCTTGTGCTGCTGGTCTTCCTGCCGCCAAGTCTCTCTCTCTCTCTCTCTCTCTCTCACTGTAGCGCAGGGCAACCGGCCTTTTTAAAAAGAATGTGTTCGATGAAACAGGCCCCAAAACATTTAGGCTGTTTCTCTGTATTTTTGGGATTTGTGCATTGAATGAACAATAGATACAATGCTGATTGGAAAAATTCACAGATGATGGTAGTTTGAAATATATGTGTGTGTGTGTGTGTGTACATGTGCATGCCTGTGTGTGTGTGTGTATATATACATATTTACACACACACACACACACAGTTAAGTACAAAAGTACTAGGACAGTGACATGTTGATTTGGCTCTGTACTCCAGCACAGCTTTAAATTGAGGGTTTTACATCCACACGGGGCGATCCGTGTAGAAACAGGAATGTCCTGCTGAATACCTCAAAACTCAGCTCTTCAGCTTGCAGCCAGACATTGGCAACCACAGCCACATTGCTAAAGCAAGTAAGGGCCAAAAAAGTAGAATGTTATTGCCTGGACAAGTCAATCGCCCATCCTGAATCCGGCTGAGCATGCGTTTCGCCTGCTAAAGACAAGACTGAAGGCATAAGACCCCAGAAACAAACAGGAACTGAAGACGGCTGTGGTACAGGCCTGGCAGAGCATCACGGGGAAGATACTCTGTGTCTGGTGATGTCTATGGATCGCAGACTTCTAAGCAGGTATCGATTGCAACAGATTTTTATTTTGAAACCCCTTAAAATGGTGGGACTATGTATAAAAAGGGCTGTAATTCCATATGTGGATCACCTGATATGGATGTAAATACCCTCAAATTAAACCTGGCAGTCTGTCCTTTAACCTCATATTCATTCTTTTATTTCAAATCCAATGTGCTGGAGTACAAAACCAACGCTACAAAATTGTGTCATTGTCCCAATACTTTGGCGTTTAACCACACACACACACACACACACACACACACACTTGGGAGAAAGTTTAAAGAGGCAAAAAAAAAAAAAGAAAGTGATTTTAGCATGCTACATTCATCTGCTGGTCATGCTGGTTCAGTGCAGGCAAACACCAGGGCCCCCTTTCTCTAGTGCAGTTTCCATGGTAACGCGGGTCCTAAACTGAAGCTTGCCCCAGTCAGGATTTGATTGCTGAGATTTTTTTTATTGTGTGTCCTTGCCGTAAACGTATAAAACGTATGAAAAAGCATGCGTGTTCCAGGGATTTTGAACTGTGGGGCGTGTTGAACACATGGTGGGACAGACGTCAACCCGAAATCTAGGGGAGGGAGAATGTGCAGGGGGACGAAGTTGAGAAAAAAAGTGATCTTCCTTTAAAGGATGAATACTTTATTTATGTAGGTTTTTATAAACCCAGTGAGGATCCTGTGTCTTTTGTTTGCCCTCAACTGTGCTCGTTAGAGACGGAAATGAACTCAAGGCATTAATCGTGTTTAATTTGTAGTTGGTGGTGA
>CM045893.1:4770000-4812500 GCA_025169545.1 Anguilla japonica | reverse complement strand
TGTGTGTGTATTGTGTGTGTGTGTGTGTGTGTGTGTGTACAGAGTGTGTATTGTGTGTGTGTGTGTGTGTGTGTGTGTGTACAGAGTGTGTATTGTGTGTGTTGTGTATGTGTGTGTGTGTGTGTGTGTAGACTGCGGAAAGTGTTGCTCATTATACTCAGATGACCGTTTGCCGAGGCCAGCTCCAGAGGTGGGCGTGTGCGGGCCATGAGATCCGCGTCTCGCTTCGATCCGTTTTAATTCCGCGTGCGCGGGGGGTCGAGGGTCACATGCTAATTTACCCTGCGTGTTTCTGAAGGGACCCTCTGAGCCCCCTGCGCTGGCTGTTGCCGCAGGCTGGAAGAGACCAGAAGGGCAGCCTGCCCGCATCGCTGAGTGATCTGGCGTTGCCCTCAGCAAACGCACAGTACTTTCGGTAAATAACTCTTTGCTTACCGCTGCTCGCTGGCTCCGGATCAGAGCCGCGGTGTGTGCGCTAGCATCTCCGGCGCGCGGCTAGCGTACACGCGGTGTGAGTGCGGTCGTGTGTTCAGGCGCGATGCCGCTGGGACTAATTGCGAGACATCGAGAGGGGAGAGAGAGAGCGTCGGTGCATTGGTCATGATCGCGTGTGTATTTATACCGTCTGTCTTCGTGACCCCCTATTATCTGTGCTGTAAAGTCGATGCATATGCATGCCTCGGCGTATCCTGGAGCGTGTTCTCTTGTAATGTGGGCGCCTGTTGATCCTGCCTGTATTTTTAAAAAAAAATTAATAAATAATAAATAATCAGGACTGGCTGCCTGTGTATTAGTGTTCGTTTCATACGGCGTTTTGTGGTTTTGAGCACAGTACTGGAGCAGTAGCCGTAGTAGTAAGTTTCTTGCTTTCCTGAAGACAAATATCATGTAACGCGTTGAATAAATGAGGTGCTTAGTCTTCATTTCTCGCTGCCCTTTTACAGTCAGACCTCAATGGTTGGCTTTCTGCTCTTCTCCTATTTATTAGCCCATTTTGTAATAACGGTGTTTTTCGTGAAGAGAAACCCTTGATGATGTAGAATGGGGATGGAGTCTCTTCATTCATGGTTTACCCCATGAAGAGTAGGGAAGTTTTGGAAATGTTTTTTTTTCTTCTTACTTTTTCTTCCTCAAAATTCTAAAGCGGTGTTCTAGAACTCAGGTTGCTTTCGATCACCAGCAGTGATTGTGACATCAGCATTAGAATGTTCAGAACATTCTAATCACACATTTGTGATGTCACACCTTAAAGGGTTCATCAATACAGGCTGCTGTTCTTTGACCAGTGGCACTGGTGTTCAGTACACTGGTGTTCAGGACACGGTGTTCCCACGGGTGTCGTAAAAAACGCATAGTGGCGTGCCCCTCGGCAGGCCGTGGAAAAGGAAGCGTGCGTTGAATGGGTATATGTTTGTTTGTTAGGTCAATGCGAATCCCCTTCCTCCTCCAGTACAGCTGTCTCGCACGAACATGTGGAACTTTTAGCTCCACTTAACACGTCTGACAATTGTGCCAGTGTTATAAATGTTTTAATATCCAGCTGCTGTTCAGAACAGTCACTCGGGGAAAAGAGTGGTGGGGGGCGGGGGCGGGGGGGGGGGGGGGGGGGGGGTCACCAGCAAATTATAAAAATGTGAGATTCCAGGAATAAAATTACCTTTACGCATCATTAAGCACTTGTTTTTTTTAGTGTCAGGAGGTTTCTAAAATGGTCCGCTGGATATTGTTTTAACAAATGAAAATACAGTAGCGGTCTCACGGCTGTATTTCATTCCAAAGCAAACACGCGGAGGCAGCTTGGAAATGAGCACAGAAATGAAGTCCCATTTCGCCACCTCAGACGTGGAAAATCTTTACGCTGTTCCAGTGGCTGGATTCTCAAACCTGAGTTGTGATCTTCTGAGCAGGTTTTATACGTGTTTGTTTGTTGTGGAACTCAATATTTTTTTGTGTGCCATTTTAACTGATAGATATTATTTATCCTTCTAAGACCCAGAAATTTATTTTTGGCCCTCTGTGAGGGACATGAGTCTCTGATCTTAATCTCAAGACTCATATATTTCACTATGCTGAAACCTACACTACAAGTGTCCTTCTGTATATATATATACATACATATATATATATATAATGTGAAAATATGTTTTTTTGTCATCCAAGACGCTTTTATTATATGAAAAAATTTTAATTAAATTTAAAAAAAAAAAAGGTTTCTGCCGGATCTCAGGAGGGTTAATGACGAAGCCGACAGTCTAAATTTCGTTACGGCGGTGTTTTCTTTCTCTCTGTCGGTCGGAAGTCCCGCGATACGGCTCCCCGCCTCCATCGGCGTCCCCGCACGGCGCGCTCGAGTCGAACCGTCCCGTCGTTTTTCAATTAATCCAGCTCTCGTGCCAGCGCTCCTCCCCAAATTGATTTGTTTGCGGGATAAGTAATGTTATGCATCTCCGCGGGATTATGGACTGGGTCCAAATGCGAGCGCTCGTGTCACAGCCAAGGCTGTTGTGCAGATGCTGCTGCTGCTGCTGCTGCTGCTGCTGGAAACCTACATCTGTGATAAAAATAGTCGTGAAGCACCTCAGCATTAATGGCGGCCAAAAATTATATACATCGTGCTATATATATATCATTTTTTTTTTTCCTTTTTCACAGTTTTTGTATATTTACCTGAGCGCTACTAACGGTTACTAACGGTGCAGTGATGCGATCTGTTGACCTTTAACCCCTTCGCCGTGCCGTTCCAGGTGTTCCCGGCAGGACGCGTGTGAAAAGTGGGCGGAGCCTCAGCGATTCAACGTCGAGCTGGACCAGTGCGTGGACATAAGCGTCACACCAAACAACATGTCCGTCACGTCCTCCTCCATCCAGGTACCCCTGGCTGAAAGCATTCCTTCTCTAAGATGGCAGAAGTGCCTGGACTGAGCCTAGATAACACTGAACCGGCTTTGTGTAAGACCCCCATTTATTGGCTGGACCGCCTGGGGGCCCTACAAACTGAAGACTGACTGAGTAGATGAAGTTACCACATTGGTCTGACCGAGTTTATGAAGGCTTTGTGTAAGACCCCCAGGTTTTTAACCTGGTCTTGTTTAGCTGTCCCTGCCCAGGTAACTTACTGGAGCCTGTTAACCCTTTAAGATGCGAGATCACTAATATGTGATTAGAGTGTTCATAACCGAACGTTCTAATGCTGATGTAACAATCACTACTGGGAATTGAAAGCAGTGGAGTTCTAAAACAATGATTTAGAATTTGGAAGAAAAAAAAAACATTCCAAACATTCGTGCTCTTCAAAGGGTTAAACCATGAATGAGGAGAATCCAAAATTTAAAAAAAACATTTTTCTTAAACACACTCTTCTAAGTGTTAAGAAAAACATTCCTAAACAGAATTTCAGATTTAAAATTTTTTTTTTTGAGTCTTTTGTCGTGAAATGCACGATTATTGACTTTAAATTCACAGACAGCTGCGTAAGGAATTGCGTAAGGTCTGCTTGGTCTTGACGTTCTTGCCGTCGTCGTCTTGTCCTGTTCTCTCGTCCAGCTGAGCGTGAAGGTGCGCAACGTGCCCAACCTCTCCGCTGGCGTCACCTGCGTGTTCGAGGACCTGTCCGAGAGCCAGGGGGAGGTGCTGTCCAAGGGCCAGATCTTCTGCATGTCCCCCTCCCTGCGGGACGTCCCAGCACTGACTCAGGGATATGGTAAGGAGGGCAAGGGGACCCCAGAATTCCTCTCATTTTCACATTATACATTACATTACAGGCATTTGGCTGACGCTCTTATCCAGAGCGACGTACAACAAAGTGTAATAACCGTTGTAAACCTTTCAGTCTGGAGTGCCCTTGGAAGTGAGCGTTTGACTAGTGCGAGTGTTCAGATTTTTTTGGAATTGAAGCAAATTTCTCTTTTTAAAGTCCGACGTGGTGTAGCTATAAACTTTATTGTATGTTCAGGCTGTTATAAAAGCCATGCAGTCCAGTGGTTTATATATATATATATATATATATATATATATATAAATATATATATATATATATATATATAGTATGTTTATTTTTTTTTCTTTCCCCATTCAGCTGTTGCCAAAAGGTTATTTTGTAGGAAGTAAGGATGTCTGGTAAAATGGACTGTGCCCTGTCCTGTCGCTGCTTACCACTCCACTGTGAGACAGAGCGTTATGGACGTTTCGTGGTCATTTCTTAACATCCCCTTTTCGTACGTGGGCTGTGCTTTCAAACTCCAGATGACTGTACATCCACGCTTTTAACCTAGAAAAGGTACAAACCTGGCTATTACTAGCGGTGGGTACAATCATCTTTGCGCAATCGAAATAATGGAGGGTCCAAATGGAGCCATTTTGGTGATTACCATTACGCAGGACGTGTCCCGGGCAATTAGATTACAATAATTGCGTGCAGCGGGCTTTGAAACTAACCAGCAAACAAAAGCAGGACACTTATCAGTGTTTTAAGCTACAACTGCCGCACTTTGAGGCCTGATAATGTGGAAAAGCATTGGAAGCTATCAGAAATAGAATTTCGGACGGGGTGGCGGGGGGTGGGGGGGGGGGCAGGGGGGGGCAACGGGTCCGCCGTGGCATAGCACCGTCCAGGAATAATTGCAGTCGCTTTTTTTTTTTTTTCCTTCTTTCCAGGCGACAAGCGCGTGGTCAGGCTCTCCCTGAAGTCCAAGGAGACGGGCCAGATATTCATCTCCACGGATTTCATCTTCTACAACTGCAGCGTGCTCCAGTCGTGAGTGTTTGTTTTCTTTTCTTTTTTTTTTTCTCCTCCCGATGGGGGTGTGAGGCGAGAGGCGAGGGGGGGGGGGGGGGGGGGGGGGGGGGGGAAGGGCCCTCTTGTTCTCAAGTGAAAACGTTGTCTTTTTTGGAGGAGGCCCTCTAGCAGGGCGGGAGAGAGCACTCTGCGGCGGCTCCCTGTGTGTCGTACGCGGTACGGAACGGCGGTTACCGCGAACAGCGGGGACGTGAAGGACACTAGAGGAGACAGGAAGTGCCGATTGCCATCGCGCGACACGCACCGCCCGGTGCCGCCGGGATTCCTGCAGTGCCTTAACGATGGAGCCGCAGGCCACACGCTGCCGCAGATAACTCCTGCACTTAAGATGATAATGATGACAACTGGTGTTTGTGTGACGCCTTCTCAACGCCCAAGGTCATTTCGCAAAGCAAGTAATGATGCACATACGTATACGTACACAAACAAAGAAGGAATAAAGGAAAAAGGTGAATAAGGGTGCGCACGTACAAGTGTCCGAATATTATTCGCGTGGCGGTATTAGCATATTGTACTATACTGACGGCTGATCTGGCCGAGAGGGATCATGCAAATGATAAATACAAGGGAACCCGCGCACTGATCCCTGAGGAACACCTGAGATCAGGGGCTATGTGGAGTTTGATATCGACAGCGATCATGTGGTCGATGTCAGTTGGTGAGGTGGGACCTGAGCCAAGCTAAAACTGTGCCTGAGATCCCGGAGCTGGGTTCAGCGTGTTACGGCTGACGGTGTTAAAAGAGCGCCGAGGAACAGGAAGTTAACGTCAGCTGATTCCGCAGGCGCTACCGGGCGCCACGCGGTCGGTGGAGTTGATCCAATAGATGTTGGCTGGGCCTGCTGTTAGCAACCAACATGATCAGACTCTCATGAAGTGATAAAACCCAGCCCCCCTAGGAGCCTGTCAGGGCCTAATTACTATTATTAAAGCAAAAAACCTCAACCGGCTACTCCAGGAACAGCGAGGGCCTCCGTATCGCTTTCAAGTTTTGAGCCGACTGAGCGAAAATGAGCTAAATTACCTTTTTTCCTGAGACCGTGGTTTAGCGGAGTTTCATTCAGGCTGGTTGTGCGCTCGTGCCAGGATGAGATGGAGATGCAGGCTGGTACGGTGCCAGCTCTTATGTGCAAATGTGCAGTGCACATCCTTGCAGGGTTTTGTAGGGTTAGGGTTGGGTATGGTAGGATATGGTAGGGTAGGGTATGGTAGGATATGGTAGGGTATGGTATATGGTAGGGTAGGGTTCGGGTAGGATAGGGTAGGTCAGGGTAGGGTGTGGTAGGATATGGTATGGTTAGGGTTGGGTAGGGTAGAGTAGGGTATGGTAGGATATGGTAGGGTATGATATATAGTAGGGTAGGGTTCGGGTAGGGTGTGGTAGGGTAGGGTTCGGGTAGGGTTAGGGTAGGGCAGGGTAGGGTGTGGTAGGATGTGGTAGGGTTAGGGTAGGGCAGGGCAGGGTGTGGTAGGATATGGTAGGGTAGGGTTAGGGTATGGTAGGATATGGTAGGGTATGATATATGGTAGGCTAGACTAGGCTAGGCTAGGGTAGGATATGGTAGGGTAGGGTTAGGGTAGGGCAGGGCAGAGAAGGGTGTGGTAGGATATGGTAGGGTAGGGTTAGGGTATGGTAGGATGTGGTAGAGTATGATATATAGTAGAGTAGACTAGGCTAGGCTAGGGTAGACTAGGCTAGGATAGGATATGGTAGGCTAGTGTAGGGTAGGGTAGGGGCCCGGTCCACAGCCCAGCCCAGCCCAGCCCAGGCCAGGCGGCACCGTGCCGTTCTCAGAGCTGTGTTTACTCCGGTGAGGAGCGTGGCGTCTCTCCGCTTCAGGAAGAGGCTGTGACCCCCCGGTGTTTGCCGACATGCCGCGTTTTATGTTTTTTTTGTCCACGGCAGATGTGTTCATTTGCACTTCAAATGTTTACACCAGAGAAGCTCTGGATCAATAGTGTGGGAGTGGAGGCTGTTTTTAAAAAAAAAGCATATAGCTCAGAACTCCCCGTGCCCCCCCCCCCCCCCACACACCCCCCCCCCCCCCCCTTCTTTATCATGTGATATTAATATAGTGGTGTAGAGACTACCACACAGTGCACTACAATGACACTTAGCTGGTTAGCCGTTAGCAGGTGGTTAGCATTGGTTAGTATATCCTTAAAAATCAAAGGAATAAACGTGTTCACTCGAGCGTATCAACTGTTAATTGGGTGCTGAATCCCGCAAACTATAAATGAAAGAGATAAACGGACAGCTCTCACTGGAATATTATAGACTATTGTTTTATTTAATCCATGTATGAGGCTCGACGTGCGCCACGTTTCAGCCTGCGCCTTCCTCGGTGTGCTGAACGTGCCAAAAAATAAATTAAGTGGTCCGACCCCACATCCAACGCTTAAATGGATCGCCCTTACACCATGTGACCTACGCTGGTAACCTGGGGAACCATCGGTATTGTTAGGCTGATCGGATATACACCGAATCTTTCAATATTACAATGTTTCAAGTATATCCCTAAATGATTAGTATATGCGTACCCAGGCAACTTCTCTAAAGGGTGAGACTAGCTGAGGTGTAGTCTGGAGTACACAAATATAACACACATTTAATAACATAGAATAGGGACGTACAATCCAGACAAATGATTTAACGCAAAAACATCAATAACTAGAGTCTGCTTATATTATAACAATGTATTTTTTTTTTGTCTTTCATCAAGTTCAGCTCCACAGCATTTCTGTACAGTTGTACCACAGCTCAGTTAGTGCGTGTAGTGGTGGTGGTGGCTGGGGTGACCCAGGTATGTATGCAAGAGGCTGCTGGTTCGAACACACGGTGGGACATAGCACGGCTGTGCTCGTGACCTGGGTGCCTAACCTGAATTTCTCCGGCTGTAAAAAGGTTTTAAATACTAGCTTTTAAAAAAACACAAATAAAGAGTTTGAATTTTCCCAGGAAGCAACTGTGTGGGGTTAGGGGCTGTTTAAAAAAAAAAAAAAGAAGAAGAAAATAGTATAATTTAGAGAAATGCCAGAGGAGAACATAAACAATGGGTCCTTAAACCCTGCTGAAGTGTCCTCTGATTACTCTCTTCTGGTTTTGGCTTCAGTGGGCAGGGTGCGGGGGCGTGACAAAGCACTCCTGAATGCGAGATGTTTGAACCGCGTCCAGAGGATTAGGAGATGGACGATGTCCAAGCAGTTTCTGACAGCTGTAGAGTGCCCGTAATTGTGTTGAACCCCAATTCATATTCAGATAAATATAACCTGACTAGTGGAGAAATAACATGCTAAGCAGAAACAGTTAGCTGGGCGTTTTTCCTTTTTAATATTATTATTATTATTATTACAGGGAGAACGTGACGCTCAAAGGATTTTTAAATGTGAAGTTGCCGGGCTTTGGCGCAAGATGGAAATAACGGTCCATATGCGATCTTAGGAGTGGCCATAATTAATTACACCACAGGATTCCCCGGTGGCCTGTTGTTTACCGGCACTGTTGACTGTGAAGGTAATGAAAGATTAACCAGTGGCTGGGTGTGCCAACTACCTCGCAGTCATGTAGATGTGGAGGTCTGTAGATGCTGAGATCTGTCGATGTGGAAGTTTGTGGATGTGGAGGTCTGTAGATGTGGGGGTCTGTAGATGTGGAGGGCTGTAGATGCAGAGATCTGTAGAGGTGGAGGTCTGTAGATGTGGGGGTCTGCAGATACAGAGATCTGTAGATGCAGAGATCTGTAGATGTGGGGGTCTGTAGATGCAGAGGTCTGTAGATGTGGGGGTCTGTAGATACAGAGGTCTGTAGATGCCGAGATCTGTAGATGCAGAGGTCTGTAGATGTGGGGGTCTGTAGATGCAGAGGTCTGTAGATGTGGGGGTCTGTAGATGCCAAGATCTGTAGATGTGGGGGTCTGTAGATGCAGAGGTCTGTAGATGTGGAGGTATGTACATGCAGAGGTCTGTAGATGTAGAGGTCTGTAGATGTGGAGGTCTGTAGATGCTAACGACTGAGCTGACTCCTCCAATTGCTCTTGGTTGCACATCTGTCTTTGCTAGGGGGATATTAATATCACCACTAATTGGCATGCACATTGGATAAATAATGGAATTGAGATTAAACACTAGATTGATTTTTTTTTTCATTATTTACACTTTGCAGGAAGACTTGAAAGGGTAAAACTGAAATACTTTCACAAGTCAAAAATTCTTATTGACAACCCTCACCAAAAATTCATGACTGCTTGAAATCGATCACAGTTAGAGTCGTCTGTGGTTACAAATTGCATCATAGATCAGATCAAAGCAGCGGAATCTCGTATTCAATTTGTGTTTATAGTTTGTCTTCCTTCAGTCTAAACCGTATACTCAACAATAAACCGTTTAATTAAACTGTGAAGGATTGCGCATTTGAAATTAGCCTGCTTGGTTAAAGATTACAATCTGGGTGTGAATGAAAAAACAAAAGTGAATTTGTATATCAAAGAGATTAGGTAAACATGGCTCTGTGTTTAATCTGCACACACACACACACACACACACACACACACACAGACGTATTCTTCAAATAATTTGATTGTGTCCTGAATAAATGGTGTTTTATTGTCGGGAATAAAATTGCCTTGTCTGGCTGCAGAACACGTGCACAACAATCAATTCTCCTGTGTGGAGAAGCAGGGCCGCATAATGCTATGCTGGGGCTCTATCCGGTTGCCATGGCAACTTTGACTGAGGCCTACCTTTGCCAGAGCAGTCAGTCTGAAGCCTGTGCCAGATTTCCTGTTTTCACAGAAGCCCTGTGGGAACATTTAGCCCTTGAATTGTTTCCCCCTCTGGTGTGGCTGGCGGACAGCGTTAGCTGAATCACCACCCCCATCCCCCCCCCCACCCCCAAACCCACCCTCTTATGTCGACTTGATCCCCCCCCCCCCCCCCCCGATAAGTCTTAAGCCCCCCGAGCATGAAGGAGCTCACTTCCCTCTTTCATCCTCTGGGATAATGGCCACCTGTGGAAAGCAGAGGAGGTGGTGGGGGAGGGGAGGGGGGGGGGGGGGGGGTGCTAGAGCGCTGTAAGATCATATCCTTCCCAGAAAATATCCAGAAATCTCAGGCATTCCTAATCAAAGGCCGTTTTTTTTTTTTTTTTTTTTTGTTTAGCTTTTCTCCCCCCCCCCCCCCGCCCCCGAGCCTGCAGAATATGACGGGTGATGAGGCAAATTGAGTGTGACCTTATAAAACAGCTCCCACCGAGGACTTTAATATTTGTGGCCCGGTCGGAATCGTTCTTCTGTTTGCGGGGTCTTGGCATTTTCTCTGTGCCGCGGACTGCTTTTTGACCCATCGCGTGAAAGGCTTCCTGTGGTAACGCATGGACTGCAGTGTCCTAATACGATGTGCACATTTGCTGGCATTAATCTTCTGGCCATTTTCATCCAATGTTTTTTGCTAGCTTTTTTTTTTTTTTCCCCCCCTCTAAGTACTGAAAATACACAATGCTAGCAATTCCACCCTGTGGTCTAAACCGCCAACTATACCCAATTGCTCTTTATCATGTTTGTTTGCAGTTGTGCAGTCAATCAAATCCGTGTGATACTTGTCTACAGTAGCTGTGCAAGGCTTTGAGTTGCTATGTTAGCTACCGTACAGTTTGGCCTCTATACTACTACAGCTAATATAGCTTTTCAAGTAATGAGTTAAAGGCTAACTTAACTTATGAATGGAGTAGGGCATCGGTAGGTGCAGTGGAGGCTAAAACACACAGGCACACGTTAGAGCGCACTTTTGTAGTTTTTAATAGATGGACTTTGAGACTTTGGGCAGATATTTCTGCGGGCTCTTCCCTGTCTTTATTCCATTTTTGTAGTTCAGTCCCTTCAAGTGACTTACATAGCATGTACATTGCATCCATTTACACAGCTGGATACATACTGAAGCAGTGCAGGTTAAGTACCTTGCTCAAAGGGGTCTTCCCTGTCCTTATTCCATTTTTGTAGTTCAGTCCCTTCACTGTCCTGAGAAGGGAAGTGTGAAAATCTGTACGCATTACATTACATTACATTACAGGCATTTAGCAGATGCTCTTATCCATCCAGAGCGACTTACATAGCATGTTACATCGCATCCATATACACAGCTGGATACATACTGAAGCAGTGCAGGTTAAGGACCTTGCTCAAGGGTACAACGGCAGCGTCCTACCCGGGAATCGAACCTTGTGACCATCAGGTTGCTCCTTACCCATGGCAGTGAAAATGTCCTGCACAGTGCTGGGTTGCTGGTGCTTCAATGGCAGGTGAACAGGCAGGTTTGGTTTGCATTTTTTTTTTAACACTCGCGTTACCTGCAGCTCCTGCAGCGGGCGGGCTACGGTGGCATAGTGGTTAGCACTGCTGCCTCGCAAGAAGGAGGTTCCGGGTTCGAATCCGGGTCCGACCGGTCCTCTCTCTGTGTGGAGTTTGCATGTTCTCCCCGTGTTCGCGTGGGTTTACTCCGGGTACTCCGGTTTCCTCCCACACTCAAAGACATGCACGTTAGGTGCGCTCCTGCGGTTGCCCTTGACCAAGGCACTGGCCTCAGAACTGGAGCTGGTCCCCGGGCGCTGCACTGTGGCTGCCCACTGCTCCTATAAGTAACTAGGATGGGTCAAACGCAGAGGACAAATTACCCCACGGGGTTCAATAAAATAAAGTATCATCTTAAGAATGGAGGGCGCTGTGGCCTAGCGGTCCTGTGCGGTGCCGGACCGAGCCCGGCGAAGCTCTCGAGCCGCTGGCTGCAGTCTCCCCACGCAGGGCTGGAAAAGCTCTCACTCCATCAGGGTGTCAACGCTCCAGCTCCTGCCTCATTTCCCCCTGGCTTCGCTGAAATTAAACTAAAGTCTGAAGTGGATTGATGGGGGGGGGTGGGGGGCGTTGGGGTGGGTTTATAAGTCTAACTGACGTGGCAGACTGCATATTTCTGCAGGCTTGCACGTGTGTCCACATACAGTATTTACTGCAGGGTCCTGGTGTCGTTGGTTCCAGTACTGTAATAATACTAAACACACCCTCTGTCACAGCCCCGTGGATTTTAATGCACTGATGACTTACACTGAAAACGGCTCTTGCTAATGAAACAGTAAAGGCGAGATGTTCGTCAGAGTTGATTATGGGGGAAGGAGAAACGTCGGTGCACCTGCGCTGTGGCGGATTTGCTAAATGACATTATGGAACTTTCGGAACGGATACTGTTCGCTAAACAGCGTGCTATTAAGCAAATACAGCCCGAGCAGCGTTTTTAGCATTCAGCTCATCAAAATTTGATCTAAGCGGCCCGCATAATCGACAGCCCACGTAATCATCGTCCTGAGAGGCTTCGGCTCGCACGCGCCAAAGCCGACAGTTACCGCGAAGGAGCGTTTGCGGCGTTTACGAAGGGACACCGCCACGGCGCGATCGTCCGTTTCTGTTCTGGGTAGGCGTAGCGGGCGATGTCGGCCCGTTTGCGGCGTAATCGGAATTCGCTGGTCGCGCCGCGGCGGCAGCGGCGGCGGGAACAGGGCGTGCCTGCCGCGTGTCGCCGTGGTTACGGCAGTCCCGGGGATTACGGAGTCCCGACGCCGTCCGACGCCCGGTGTGATCAGACTGCAGAGTAACCTGCGGGGGGGGGAGCGGGCGGGCGGGCAGTTTTGGGGGGGGGGGGGGGGGGGGGGGGGGCTCTTCAGTGCACCTTGGGAGTAAAGGAGGGGATTACTATGGCGGGATGTGCGCGTTTCCCCATGCTAACGGGCTCTGTGTTCTGAATGTCATTTCGATGCGAGGGGAGAGCAGGGGGGCGGGCAGGGGCGGGGCGGGGTGGGGGGACGGGGGTAAATGGAAGGAAGGAATTTCAGAATGCTGTGTGTGTCGCTGAGGTGTGCGGGGGCGGGGGGTGGGGGGGGGGGGGGGGCATAGCGGGCCTCCCCCCGGGGGGCTGGTGGGTTTTTCGAGGGGTCTCAGCTGCACCTCATTTCAGTCTCACCTCAGGTGATGATGGTCTAATTGTGATAATCATGTGGATCGGGAAGTCAAATGGCTTCCCTCTCCCCTCCCTGCCCTTTAATTACTCATTAATCAGGAGGGGCCAGGAACAGGGCTGAGCGCTCCACCAATACAGCTCTGCGCTCCACCAATACAGCTCTGCGCTCCACCAATACAGCTCTGTGCTCCACCAATACAGCTCTGCGCTCCACCAATACAGCTCTGCGCTCCACCAATACAGCTCTGCGCTCCACCAATACAGCTCTGCGCTCCACCAATACAGCACTGCTGCGCTCCACCAATACAGCTCTGCGCTCCACCAATACAGCTCTGCGCTCCACCAATACAGCTCTGCGCTCCACCAATACAGCTCTGCGCTCCACCAATACAGCTCTGCGCTCCACCAATACAGCTCTGCGCTCCACCAATACAGCTCTGCGCTCCACCAATACAGCTCTGCGCTCCAACCAATACAGCTCTGCGCTCCACCAATACAGCTCTGCGCTCCACCAATACAGCTCTGCGCTCCACCAATACAGCTCTGCGCTCCACCATACAGGGCTCTGGCTCAATGCTCTGCGCTCCACCAATACAGCTCTGCGCTCCACCAATACAGCTCTGCGCTCCACCAATACAGCTCTGCGCTCCACCAATACAGCTCTGTGCTCCACCAATACAGCTCTGCGCTCCACCAATACAGCTCTGCGCTCCACCAATACAGCTCTGCGCTCCACCAATACAGCTCTGCGCTCCACCAATACAGCTCTGTGCTCCACCAATACAGCTCTGCGCTCCAACATTACAGCTCTGCGCTCCACCATTACAGCTCTGCGCTCCACCAATACAGCTCTGCGCTCCACCAATACAGCTCTGCGCTCCACCAATACAGCTCTGCGCTCCACCAATGCAGCTCTGCGCTCCACCAATACAGCTCTGTGCTCCAGTTTCCCCCTTGAGCCTGGTTCCCTCCGAGGTTTCTTCCCATCTGCCGCAGGGAGTTTTTCCTTGCCACTGTTGCCTTAGGCTTGCTCCTGTGGGGGTTAGGCCAGGGTGGTCCATAAAGCGTATTGTGACAACTGCTGTAAAATACGCTATGCAAATAGAATTTGATTGATAATTTATTGACTGTGTGCTCCAGCATTAGAACTGGGCAGGCCTGCTTCTGCCACCTGTGGAGCAGTCAGATGGGCCTGTGTGTGCACTGCGAGCGTGGGCCCATGGCTAACCTCCCTCTCTCTTCTCTCCCTCTCTCTCTCTATCTCTCTCCTCTCTCTCTCTCTCTCTCTCTGTCTCTCTCTCTCTCTCTCTCTCTCTCCCCTCTCTCTCTCTCTCTCTCTCTCTCTCCCTCCTTCCCCTCCTCTCTCTCTCTCCCTCTCCCTCTCTCTCTCTCTCTCTCTCTCTCTCCCTCTCTCTCTCTCTCTCTCTCTCTCTCTCTCTCTCTCTCTCTCTCTCTCTCTATCTCTCTCTCTCTCTCCCCTCCCTCTCTCTCTCTCTCCCAGGTGCCTGTCCTGTGTGTCCAGCCCATTCCCCTGTAACTGGTGTAAATACAGACACATCTGCACCAACAACCTGGCCGAGTGCTCCTTCCAGGAGGGGCGCGTCAGCAGCGTGGAGGTAAGGCCGCCGGGTCGCCGGGGTGGTGGGGTCACGCTGTGGGGTCATAGCCTGGGGTAGCGGGGTGGGGTCATAGTGGTGGTCCAGGTGGGGTACAGGGGTGGGGTCATGCTGTGGGGTCATAGCGTCGGGGGGTAGAGCGGGGTGGGGTCATAGCGTGGGGTAGCTGGGTGGGGTCACGCTGTGGGGCATAGCGTGGGGTAGCGGGGTGGGGTTATAGCGTGGGGTAGCATGGTTAGTGGGGTGGGGTCACGCTGTGGGTGTCATAGTGTGGGGTAGCGGGGTGGGGTCATAGCGTGGGGGGTAGCTGGGGGGTCACGCTGTGGGGTCATAGCGTGGGGTAGCGGGGTGGGGTCATAGCGTGGGGTAGCGGGGTGGGGTCACGCTGTGGGGTCATAGTGTGTGGGGTAGCGGGGGTGGGGTCACTGTGGGGTCCTAGTCGTGGGGGTGGGGTCACATAGTCATAGTGAGGTACAGGGGGTGGGGTAGCAGGGTGGGGTCATAGTGTGGGGTAGCGGGGTGGGGTCTTGCTGTGGGGTCATAGCGTGGGGTAGCGGGGTGGGGTCACGCTGTGGGGTCATAGCGTGGGGTAGTGGGGTGGGGTCTTGCTGTGGGGTCATAGCGTGGGGTACAGGGGTGGGGTCACGCTGTGGGGTCATAGCGTGGGGTACAGGGGTGGGGTCATGCTGTGGGGTCATAGCGTGGGGTAGCGGGGTGGGGTCATGCTGTGGGGTCACAGCGTGGGGTAGCAGGGTGGGGTTATAGCGTGGGGTACAGGGGTGGGGTCACGCTGTGGGGTCATAGCGTTGGGTAGCTGGGTGGGGTCACGCTGTGGGGTCATAGTATGGGCTTGTCCCTGGGTCATGTGACTCCGTAACCACGGCGCCTCCATCTGTGGGGTCCTGAGTCAAACCCAATGGGCGTCGCAGTGTACCCGAGGATGCTACCCGCCCCCAAAATTCAGCACACTGCGCCCATTGTCCGTCCCCCCTCACACAAACAATCCATTGATGGTGGATTGGCTGGGACGCATCGCCATTATTCATGCGGGGGGAACTGGCTACGGGGGCACCGTTTACCGCCTGGCTCGGCTCAGACTCCCCCCCCCCCCCCAAACCCCTTTGTCATTTTACTGCCACACACGTCTTTCCAAAAGGCAAAGATCAGCTCTGACTCCTGTTTCCTGCCATTTAGGAGGACACGTCAAAGGCTTCACAAAGGGGGGGGGAGGGGGGATGGATAGTTTCTTCTCACAAAAAGAAGCATCAAGGAGCCGTCCGATAAAATGAGGTCATTCAGACGGTCGTGTCGCGAATATTAAGCCGTTATCTCTCCTCCTAACGTTTTCCAGCGGTTTTCCTGATAGCGCACTGGCTTGATGGCGTGCCAGAGTGATATCTGTTGCGGTCCAACGCATAAGTGTCAGGTTTTCATTTGAGAAGCCGTCTTCCAGAGCGAAACGCTCTTCCGTTTGAAGGCCGATTCATGCTTCGGAGACAATGTCGTCGCGGGACAAAAACGATGCAAAAATCGACAGTTTTAACGTCAAGCCGACACTTTTAGAGGGTCGGTGACCAGCTATATTTTTAAGTCTATCACGGATGAATGATTACACAAAGTGCAGGGACACGGACACAAACTTTGTAGTGGTCAGTCAGGTGAGCTAGGCATACATTTATGTGTCATTCTTGTTATCATGTAGCCATAAGTTACAAAACATAAATGTTGCTAACAATCTGCCTGTGCATTTTACCAATGCCAATCATACCTAAAGTTATAGACGACGAAAATGCTTCAAGTCAGGAACTAGCAGCTGGTTATCCGCTCCGTGATAGCAATACTTGTCCAGGTCATGTCTGTGTTCCTTCAGAAAGACGATTGCAGGGTAGTGTATTGGCATATATGCATGATTGTTATTTTAGATTCACTCATTCATTAGTTTGAGATTTCTGGACCTGTGGAGCAAGTTGCCTGACTTTGTATAATTCATACCAGAAACGTTATGTTGCTGTTGACAACATAAACGGTTTGTCTTTTTTATTTCTTTGCCTCATAGTCAGCAAACCTCAACCTGGATGTTGTGAGCCCTCCCTCTGTAACACCTCTATCCGCAATATGCTTAGAGGACCTGGCCACTCTCCTCCCTGAAATCTCACCTCCAGCAGCTACGATTCCCTCTCGAGCCTCCCTGATTCCACCATCACCTCCATCTACTCCAACTCTTCCTCCACCTCAACCTCCGGCTACCCCAACTCTTCCTCCACCTCCAGCTAATAATTCTTTGTCCTCATCCTCGACGCCACAAGCACCGAGGGGTACAAACAGAAGAATGGGGGATGATGTGATCCTTGAGAAGCTGGATCCACTGAAGCAGCTCAGAGAGGAGGGTCAGGCCCAGGCTTGTAATGAGGACTTCCGCTTTGCGCAGGCTATGGCAGACATGCTTCAGAAACTGCCCCCACGGCAGAAATCTGAAGCAAAGTTGAGAATTCACCAGCTTCTTTTTGAGATGGAACAAGCGCTGTACAAACCAAGTGAAGAGTAGTGTGCTATTTTAAAATGTTTTCACCCTGTTCACCAACTGTTAATCCTGCATCAGCTTCTTATTTACTCCAATATACTCATTCAGTTACATTCTGTTTTTAATTAATGTTTTCTAAATTTTACAGTATTAAACAAATATTATTGATGAAACAATTTCATTCTCAATTTATAATAAATGCACAATACAATTGAATACAATATGCTTAGAATAAATAGAGTATATTATTTGATATAATTTTTTTTATTGCATAAAAGAAATATGACTATTTACACCCAAGTGCAAGTTGGCGTACCGACCACCTTCTTCTTCTCCTCTCCCTTCTTCGTCTCAACAAAACTACATTTGACATTTCCTCCTCCTCCAAAATATCCAAGATTTCATTGTGTAACGTCAGTGGCGCTGCCATTTTTTGCAGAATGTAAACAAACCTCAGCTGGGCTTGGCATGTGGTTGCTATAGTAACAACGCGCACTGTCGCTGAACTATAAATGCAAAACGTCGTGCGACGAAGTTCTGTCGGCAGACACTTCGTCGCACGACACTTTGTCTCCGAAGCATAAATTAGCCTTGACAGGTTGGCCTTAGCATTTCGTGAGATGTGATCTGCCTTCTCAGAAAAAGCAATAAGGGTTCTGGGAGACTGCCTTTTTCGGGTTTATTTCTTTTTTTTTCTTTTTTTTTTTTTTTAGCAATATCAAACAAGCCGCATCAGAATGTATTTCTTATTAATAACACTGTGACTGTTGCGGTCACAGCTGTGAAATGAGGAATATTTATATTATCTGAATGTGTCATTGGTGATAATTGGACTGATTAAAAGTCTCACAAGTAATTAATCCGCCTTCGGCAAAATATTTAAATATGAGAAGTGTTATGTAATGCTTTCATTTCGTCTCCAGTGAGGTGGTGAACTTGTAGGTTGCTGGAGACACGTGGCTTAGGATTCACCCATTCATAGAAACGCCTGATATGTAAACTGTCCAAAATGTGGGACACTTCCCCCTCCCCAATTCTTTCAGTGAAAACGAGTGGCATGAAGATAATTTTTTTTTACCAAGAGCAGCTATATCTCATAATGCACGTCAATCTCTCTCTCTCTCTCTCTCTCTCGGATGTGCCATGTGCACTCTCTATCTCCCTCCCTTTGTCTTTCTCTCCTATTCCCTCTCTCCCTCTCTCCGTATCTCTTTGGTGGTGTTTGAGAACACATTGATTTCACACTCGAGTAAGTCCCACACCAGCCGACTGGCCCAGAGCGGGTGTGAAGGTTATAGCGAGGACTTCTCTTATTTTACTGCTCTGTTTTATCTGTGTGTGTGTGTGTGTGTGTGGGTGTGTGTGCGGGGGTGTGTGTGTATTTTGTGTGTGTGTGTGTGTGTGTGTGTGCGCGCGTGTGTGTACGTGTGTTTGTGTGCGCGTGTGTGCTTGTGTGCATGCGTATACGTGTGTGTGGGTGTGTGCATGTGCATGTGTGTCTGTGTGTGTGTGCTTGTGTGTGCCTGGCTGCCTGTGTGTGTCTGTGCGTATGTGCGTGTGTGTACGTGTGAGTGGGTGTGTGCGTGTGCATGTGTGTCTGTGTATGTGTGTTTGTGCGTGCGTACCTGTGTGTGTGTGCGTGCACGTGTGTGTCCGTGCGCGCGTGTGCATGCATGTTTTATGTGTGTGCGTACGTGTTGTGTACGTGTGTTTTGTGTGTGTGTGTGTGTGTGTGTGTGTGTGTGTATGGTTAACCAGGTATCCCAGTACATCACTCTTGAGTCTAGGTTAAAGCCTCCCCTCATTACTACATCAGAGTATCTCAGCGATACGAGGACGATACTGCTTTGCAAAATAATCCAAACGGAGTTTTTTTAAAACTCAAAATCGCATTCTGTTCTGCTTGCGTTGCTTACGTAGAGATCGGCGGCTCTGATTTTTATTTATTTTTTTACGGCGGCGTTTCGACGCCTCCCGACGATGGCGGCGTTTCTCGCCGGCGCGATCTCGTCTGGTCCCGCTTCCCGTCGTTCAGCGTTCTCCTTTCCTCGCCGTCGCGTTCGCCGAGCGCCCGATTCTTTCGGGACGTAAACTCGCCGCGCTGCCGCGTGGATTTACGCGTCGCCATATGCTATTTATCTGTGTTGTTCGACTCGCGGCGCGAATCAGACATCAGTATCGGCGAAGGGCTGAAAATGCGCAGCGCCGTCTAGTCTCAGTGCAGAGAGACTTCGGTTCGGGAAATGGATTACCCTCACTGTACACCTGCGGATCTACGGAGTGTAAATTAAGGGGTTAGACTGTGACGACGTGCGCTGTGTGCGCTTGTGGAGAAAGAAAAAAAAAAGAAGGAAAAAAGTGCTGTTTACCTCGTGCTCCTTTTTGTGGTTATTTCAATTTGTGGTTTTATTTTAACCGCGAGAGAAAAAACATTCTGTGCTTCCAGAGATGATGAGATTAAGAGAAAAGTAAATTCGGTTGGCAAACTCGCTCAACAGATGCCCTAGATGTGCCGATAGTGAGTGAGAGATGTTGAGATGAAAGGTAATTTGACAGCTACTGGGGATTAGTGGTGAGAGAGAGTTATATAAGCACAGCGCTCACAATTAACCATGTTACTCCTCTCCAATAAAAAAACGCCCAGAATGCTGTGGGGGCGAAGATTGGGGGGGAAAAAAAATAGGGAAAATTAACACAAAGAAAAGAAGAAGAGGAAGAAAGGCGTCCCTTTTCTCTCTCGAACAGGGGAGCTGGGAGCTTGCGCCCGTCGGCTTTTGGCACATTTTAATTTTACACTTAACTGAACATCAAAGAGATGCCTTATCAGTGCTTATCAGACTGCACCGGCAGCGGGTGGGGATACAACCGTCACTGGCTCTCTCTCTCCCTCCCTCTCTCTCTCTCTCTCCTCTCTCTCTCTCTCTCTCCCTCTTCTCTCTCTCTCTCTCCCTCCCTCTCTCTCCCTCTCGCTCTCTCTCTCCCTCCCTCTCTCTCCCTCTCTCTCTCTCTCTCTCTCTCCCTCCCTCTCTCTCTCTATTTCTCTCCCTCTCATCTCTCCCTCTTCCTCTCTCTCCCTCTCTCTCTCTCTCTCTCTCTCTCTCCCCCCTCTCTCTCTCTGCCCTCTCTCTCTCTCTCTCCCCTTCTCCCTCCTCTCTCCCTTCTCTCCTCTCTCTCTCTCTCTCTCTCTCTCTCTCTCTCTCTCCTCTCACTCTTCCTCACTCTCCCTCGTTCCTCCCCGGCACTCTCGTTCCTCTCTTCGTGCTTTTCCTCTCTCTCCTCTCTCCATTCCTCTCCTCCCCATCGTCCTTTTTCTCCTCTCCCTCCCCCTCTTTTCCCTCTCTTCTCTCTCTCTCTCCCGTCCTCTCTCTCCCTCCCTCCCTCTCTCCTCTCTCTCTCCCCTCCCTCTCTCTCTCTCTCCTTCCCTCCCTTCCTTTTTCTCTCTCCCTCCTTTTCTCTCTCTCTGTTCCTCTCTCTATCTTCCTCCCTCTCTATCTCTCTCTCTCTCCCCCTCTGTCTCTGTGCTCGCCCGCCCGCCTCCAGCCTGGGGATTGACAGTCTCCTTATCTCTCCTGGAAAAAAAAGGAATTACTCAGCGAAAAACAGTGACTCATACAGTGTTGATACTGGAGGGGGAATGGTGGCGAAGCAGGCCAGTATCAGCTCCTCCACAATGGGGGGTGGGGGGGGGGGGGGGGGAGAAAGAGAATATGATTTGGAATCTCTCCTCCCACCTCTCTCTGTCTCTCTCTCAGTCTCTCTCCTTCTCTGTATCCCTCGACCTCTCTCTCCCTCCCCCTCTCACTCACTCACTCTTAACCACCACTCAAAAGACTGCTGTTTTGGGTTACCTGGTTAAGTACATCTTATGCTATGCTGTGTGGAATAACACACCACACACACACACACAAAAACACACTCTCACTCTCAGTCCTGTGGCCTTGTACTGAAATGTCAAATATGCAGGAATTTTTGGTTGGTGGCGATTAAGTATTTTTTTTTTTTTTTTTTTTTTTTTTTTTAAACAGGCTAACAAAGCAGGTCTTAAAAAAACGTTCCATCGTAAAGTGCTGGCATGGAATGTGTTTATTTCAGGCACTTTTTTAATAGGCTGCTCCCTTTATTGGGGCACTTAAGAGACCTGAGTTAGCGCTCGCTGGCCCCCACGCTAAGCGCTCGAACCCCGGGTAGCGATCCGTGACCACGCGGTGGCGGTCCGAGCCCAGGCCCCGCGCGCGGCTGACTCACGGCGAAGCGTGGCCTCTTCTCCGCGTTCGCGCCCGCGCGGAGTCCTGGTCCTAGCGCTCTCCAGCAGCCGCCGCCGCCATCGCCACCGACCCGAGCCGAGCTGGCTCCGGGTTCGAGTGAGGCTCCACAGTCCAGAGAGGGCCCTCTCTCTCCGAGCCAGCGAGGCTGCAGGCAGGTCAGCGTGTGTTCCAGGAGCTCAGCGACTCACCCCCCCTACTCCCCCGCCTCCCCCCCACTCCCCCACCTCCCCCGCCCCCCCCCCACCCCCCCCCCCCCCCCACCCCCCCCCCCGAACCACTCCAAAACCGGCTGCCAGCTCCTCTAATCCCAGCCCGCCCAGTGGCCCACTTCGCCCTGTGAGTGTTCTGTGTGAGATAGGGACCCCGTCAGGGCTGGAGGTGGGGTAAGGGGGGGGGGGGCGGGGGGCGGGGAGGGGGCTGTCTGTCCGAACCGTGACCGCCAGCGGCTCCACCGCGGCTCCATCGCCCCCCCCCCCCCCGCCGCGTACGACTCAGCTGCACAATGGGCTCCATTAACCTTGACGCTCCGCACCGAGCGGCTAGCCTTTCATCACCCGCGCGCGGCGCAAACTTCTGGCCTTCCCATAAAACGCCCCCCCCCCCCCCCCCCCCGCCCCACCCGCCGCCGTGACTCATGAGTCATGTGACCTTGCGCCGCGATGTCTTCTTTTTTAAAATGAGGTCACACCACACGCTCGCGCGAACAGTCACGTGGACGTCGCCCGCTTGCGTGTCATTGTCTCAAGGTGCATTTTACCGGACGCTAAAATCCCCGGAAAACCGATCGTTTCGCGTGCAAAAAAAAAAAAAAAAAGGGCAATATTTGTAGATTAATTAGAACGAAACGCCCTGCGGCGGAACGAACGCGTGAATAATGTCAGCGACCGAAAGTTCGCGGCTCTCGTGACGTGAATCCGTTCGAATTCACCCGGTTACGAGCTTTTCTTTTTCTTTTTCTTTTTGTTTGTAGAAGTGAGGAGAGAGAGAGAGAGAGAGAGAGAAAACCGTGAATCACGATTTCATTAATTACGTTAAATCGATAGTGGTTCTGAAAACATGCCCATATTTAGGTTTGGGCCATTATCCTGGCTTCAGTTTAAAAGGGAATTATCCGCGCGCAGATCAATCAGGCGAAAGCGGGGCGGCGGCTGAGCCTCGCTGATGGTCTGGGAGATTTATGGCGGCCGGTGGCTGGGAGAGGGGCGCGGGCACAGGCCCGTTATTTCCTTATTTTCGCTTTTTAAAACCCGGCACCGTCTCCTCGCGGCCCGAGAGCGCCTCGGACCCGGGATCGATTTTCCCCCCGTCCAAGAGGCGTCTCTTTCTGGCCCCGGTGAGCGACGGCTTCTCCAGGCCGATCGCAAAAAAAAAACCCCGGCGTACTGTCCACCCCCCCCCCACTCCGCTCCGCTCCGCGTCCCCCCCCCCCCCCCCCATAAATCACCCAGCGGAACTTAATTACGCTGCGCGGTTCTTTAACCTTAAAGGGGGGGGGGGGGATTGGGGGGGGGGGGGACTAGGGGGGGGGGGGGGTTGGCCTGTCCTGTCCTGTCCTGGGGGATCATTTCGCTGAGGAATTAGTGACTGCCGAGAGCACAAAGGTACATTTTCCTCATGGGGCCTCTCTCTCTCTCTCCCCATAGGGCTGCGAGATCAAACGGGCCCCCCCCCCCCCCCCCCCCCCCAAATCTGCTCACCGTTCCCCTCGGCAGCGCCTCTTGGTGGGAAGGCCCTTTATTAACGAGCGGCAGAGCAGTAATTAATTGCGGGTTGAGTGACGGAGGAGCCATTAGACCCGCAGGAAGCGTGGCAGCAGTCCCGGCTCTGGGTGGGGGGGGGGGGGGGGCGGGGGGCATGGGGGGGCATGGCGGGGGGGGGGGGGTGATGTGACAGATCAGGGCCCCCAGCAGGAACAGGAAGTGGGGGTCGTATGTACGTGTCCGTCAGCACTGGGCCATTACGGCGGCCTTCTCTCTCGTCGTAAATAAGCCCCCCCCCCCCCCCCTCCCCCCCCCCCCGACTTTGGCCCACGCTCGGAGGACCTGGTCCACGTAAAGCCCCCCCGAGCGATTATACACTTCACTCTCCTTCCTCCTCCCAAGCAAATGTTTCCAAAACAATCTTATTTTCCTCTGCTCCAGGGTTTTTTTTTCCCCCCACCCTTTTTCACATCCTGGGACCCTCGTCCAGGCTCAGAAGGCATCCAGGGGGGGCCCCATCATAAGTCAGAAAGGGTTTAAAAAAAAAAAAAAAAAAAAAGGTTATATATTTTGGAACATTTTTATGTGAAGTCTTGCATATCGAGTCTGGCCAGGGGACACCCCCCCTACAGTACCTTCAAGGAGGATTCCCAGAGTCCTGCAGGAGACCCCTGTTGAAAACTCAGGCTTTATACATTAGGAAACACTTGGCAAATGAAACTAAAAGGAGGGATTTATTTTATTTATTAGCATTTTCTTGTGGTATCACGAACCAGGTTTGTTTCCGCCTTCCATCTGTGTTATGGAAAGCAATTAAACTTCTTTGTCGGCGTGCTAACTGTGGGCTACCAGTCCGTGTTTATCAAGTTAGCTAATAAAACTTTGCTTTTATTTATAGCCATATATGACCTCCTCCTTTGAGAAAAAAATGTTATACTGTTGCTAATTTATTTCCCAGACAGCTGCTCGCTGATAAGAACATACTCTAAGCTGCTCTTCACCACGGCAGTATGACGGTATGAACATGTGAAATTGCAGATATAGGCTCGTAACACGCTAGACAGGCACCAGTCAGCTTCCCAGTGCGCTCGCTGTACCGAACTGACGCTTGTGGGGAAAATACTTTCGTTGCGGTAACCTTGACTGGAAATAGAGCTCTCGGTTTTCAGTGACATCGGCGAAGAAAATATTCTCTATTTTAAAGCCATTTGGGTATAAACCCTTCTCTGAGGAGCTTTGTGAGTTGATCGAACGCTGCCTAAACAAGAGGAGGTTGTAGAGTTTCAGGCCTGTTGCAGAAACAGCTAGCTAGTGGCGTCGGCTTTTCGGAGTGCATTCAATGTTTGGATGTTGTCTGACCATTAAATACTAATGTTAAGCTGGAATCCCACCAGTCAATGGAAAATACTACGTATTCAGTAACTTACGTAGTTTATTTGGACTTAACGGCTTCATGGCTATGAATAGCTGTTACAAAATTAGTACCTTATTGGACCTGTTTTTTGCAGTTGTTCCAGTGACCTTCGGTATGCACTTGTTGTACGCAACTTTGGATAAAAGCGCCTGCCGAACAAATGTAACGTAATGAAATGAGTGTATTTTTGAGGATTATTCACCTGTTCAAGAGGTAGGACCTACGGTACTTCGTGATAAACACGTGTACCCTGACAGTTCCAATAGCGTTGTAAGTACAACGTAATTCCGTCTCCGCGCCGATCTGCCGTATGGCTTTGTTTTTCCTCCGGGCTCTCCTTTCTCCGCAGCCTGTAGCTGTCGTGTTTTTGCGGTCTGCTTCCTCGTCGTTTCCAGGAGGCTGAATTAATTTCTCTCCTGACTGTTGTTTGCCAGAGTCGTCCTCCGCGTGCGTGCTCGTCGCTCCTCGGGTTCCGCTTGCGTGGCAGACGCCCAAGGCTAATCGCGCGCACCTGCGACACCTGCGGTTCCGTCGACCGCCCCCCTCTGCTCGTTGAGCGTCAAGCGGAGCGGAGAGGGGTCAAGTTTGCCTTTGGGGGGGGGGGGGGGAAGATGGCGATGGAGTTTCGGCGGTAATCCTGCCTCGTGTGATTCGTAGATGGATTTGCAAAGGGGCCGGATTGTTTTGCTCGCGAAAGTCTTACCACGTCTGCGTGCCGCAAGTAGCGCTTGTTTATTTTATTGCTTTTATTTTTTTTTTTTTTTTTTTTTTTACAGCAGGGGGGGCATTTTTGTGTGTTAATATCATTCCATCTCCAAGAGTTTGATTTGTGTTCCAGGAAACCAGATCTGAAATGTACTCCACATGGTTTTAACTGTTTATCCGAGTAGCAGAGGCACTGTGAAGTCCCCTCTAAGTGTGAATACTGTGGTGTTTTTGTATGAAACGGACCGAGATGCTGCAGTGGTTGGGCACTGCCATATTTCCACCTTTAGCTAAATGAAGGTGTCAAACCCTTCACTGCTTTCAGCTGAATCCAGAATTATTTGGATGGATGTATTAGCTTTAAATATGGTTCAGCGTTGTGCGTATGAGACCAGAAAACATGTTTACTTGGCTTGATAAAAAAGGATTTGTCAGTGATGTTGGAAGTCTAACTGGGTCATAGTACAGGAAGGTTGTCTTTTCATCCACATATATACCAGACTGTAATCCAACAGCTATGCAAAGAGAGCCTCATCTTGAGGTCAGTGTTGTATCCTCTCGGTTGGAGCTGTTAATTGGCTAATTAAATGAGGCTTGGCAAGATGGAGAGAGAGAAGAACAGTCAGTGTTCAACTTAAAACAATTTTATTCATGAATTTGTTTGAAGTTGGATATTTTTTCCAGACCGAAAGCAGGCAGGACATTTCATGGCTTACTTCATACGGAGACTGCAAATGGGATTAGGGGAGAAAATGGGAAAGTGGAAGGGAGAAGATGGCTGACGTTGAATGAGGGAGAAATTGTACGTGTTAGCTGCGGCCTATTTAATGTTGCCCGTTTCCCTGGATGAACCTTACTGAGAGTTTGGCTGAGAATGGCATATGTGTGGGACTGAGAGTCAGTGAGTGTAAGTGTGTGTACTTGTGGGTAAGAGTGAGAGTGTGTGCATGCTGTTGAGTGTATTCTTGTGTGAGAGTAAGAGTACGTGTGGGAGTGTGCATGTGTGTGAGAGTGAGTGCTCGCGAGTGAGTGAGTGAGTGAGTGAGTGAGTGAGTGAGTGAGTGAGTGAGTGAGTGAGTGAGTGAGTGAGTGAGTGAGTGAGTGAGTGAGTGAGTGAGTGAGTGAGCGCACAAGCAGAGCACTACAGACGCTAGGTTTTTATGTTTCAACAGAGGAAAGTGCTTAGCTTTGTGATGACTGGGATCTGCACAATAAGGTTAATGGGAACACTGTCAACAGGCTGTAAACTGCCAGGGCTTTCTTAATGGGGTGCTAATCAGTTCTGGAGGGAAGGGGGGGAGGGGGGGGGGGTTGGGGTTGGGGGGGGCGGAGAACAAAACAGCTGGTCGCGAGGCAACCAAGTTAGAGTTACAGATGCAGGTAGGCTGGCGTCTGGCTGTCCTAGGCAGTAGGCCGACTGCGTTTCCTCGAAGAAAAGTCACTTCCGTTCACATTCACCATGCGACAACTGTTAATCTGAACTATTTGTGTGAAATAGGGCATATTATTGCACCAGTGCAAAGACTCATTAATGGATTTGTTGTTATTCAAAATCTTTTAACTTTTTTTTAGTGTTTTTTTTTTTTAATTGTTGTTTTGTTTACATTTAAAAATTAATTATAATATATAACTGTGAATTCAGGTTCTTGCACAAGGGCCTTCATCGGAAAAAAAAAGAAAAACATTCATATAATTAAATAACTAGCTGAACAAATGAGCCAGGATTCTGATCCGTAATGAGAAGCCTTTACTTTCAGACGCCATCCTGATTGGGCAGTTTGTAAGCAAACTAACAAAAGCAATAACGGGTAATTTTGTTGTTTTTAAATAAGGCCGTGTATTTTCACACAAACTACTGCACAGTTTAATGTCTTTCTCCTTTACTTAAGGGGTGAGCTCATGATTAAAAGCACATGGCAGTAAGCAAACTGGGGCTGCTGTGGTCTGAACACAAATATGTTGCACGCTGAACTCAGCAGCTAATCTTATTAAATTTACATATCGTTTTTGTCAACATTTAAGGATGTTTAATGTTTAAGCTTAAATCTTCCTTCTCTGTTCATATGTTTTCACTGGTATGTGGTTCTGTTATGTTCAATTTAGTATTCAGTGGAATATTATTATTATTATTATTATTAGTAGTAGTAGTAGTACTAGTAGTACTTGTAGTATTTCCAGCTCAGCATTGCTCCTCCCCCTCCCCCTCCACATCCCCTCCCTGCTTCTTCTGCACAAACATGGATTATCTATTGTCTTCAAAGGCAATTTCAACAACATTTTTTCTTGTTCTTGTTGCACAAATACCCAACAACTAAATAAATGTAATTAATGAATGGAAGAATTGCCAAACTTCCAGGCCTCTAAAAGAACGTGTCAAACCCTTCACTGCTTGCAACTGAATCCAGTATTATTTGGGTACACTTATTGACTTTAAATATGATTAAGCATTGTGCGTATGAAATCAAGTTCATGTTTACTATGTATAATTTAAAAAAAAGGATTCAAGGGCAGTCATGTTTGTGGCCTTGCTGTGTCACAGAGTACAGAAGGCCTGTCCGTTTCATACAGATATTTATACTGCTCTTGTGTTTTTTTCACCCATACCCAGCAACTAATTAAAGATAGTTAATGAACTAATTAAAGCTGTTTAATGAAAATGAGCGAGGCAGAGTTGGGTTTGGGGGGGGGGGGGGAGGGGGGGGGTGGCGGTTGTACTGTTGTGTTTCCTGGGAATGCAGATGGTGAAAATCATCAGAGTTCAAACGGCGTGGTGGAGAGTGGCGGCGGCGGGTGATGGCTTCCTTCCCGGTGCTCTGCGGAGAGTTTAGCGTTCAGCGTGAGAGTCGCCGTTGTCGTCGTGTGGAAACGAGATGGCGTTGAGGGGCGGGGAAATGGGCATCACTCATCTCCACACAAAAAGCCACCGGATGCACAACGGCGACACCAAAACACTGTTATCGGCCCGGCCCACATTCCCAGGGAATTGCCGATGTAGTTACTATGCCAACAACAACAACAAACTTTAAAAAAAAAAAATACATTCCCTCGTGCATTTGTGTCCAAGTTTCTGAGATATCGATGAAATACGGTCCTTGTGTGATACGGATTTTAGCAGCTTTTCGGTACTGAGTTTACAGTTGCTTGGCTGTGTTTCTTCTGTTTTGTGCGGGCCTGCAGTTATAAGGGCAGCGTGTTTGTCTTTTCAGTTTGAACAACGCGAGCCTCTGTGTACCGCATGCTCGAGATGCAAGAGGAAGGCACAGCGAGCACATGCGGTCTGCAAAACTGAGACACGCACACACAACGCACAACGCGCTCCGTTTTAATACCCTGCGATGGAGTATTATAAACGAGCCGTTCGCGGTGTTGAGTACGACATGGCCACATCTGCAATCTGACCCCCCTCTCTCTCTCTCTCTCTCACTCTCTCTCTCTCTCATGCTCGCTCGCTCTCGGAGAAGGTCGTCCTCTCTGTCGCTCTCTGTCTCTCTCCCCTCTCCCCCCATCTCTCTCACTCCCGCTGCCTCTCTCTCCTCCCTTTCACCCATTTCCCACTCTCTCTCACTCTCTCTATCCCTTTCCCTCTCTCTATCCCTCTTCCTCCTCACTCTTCTCTCCCTATCCCTCCTCCCTCTTCCTCCCCACTCGCTGTCTCTCTCTCTCCCCTCCCTCTCTCTCTCGCTCTCTACCTCCCTCTCTCTCTCTCTCTCTCCCCCCCTCACTCTCTCCTCTCTCTCTCTCGCTCGCTCTGCTCTCTGTCTCTCCCTCTCTCTCTCTCTCTCTCTCTCCCCCCCTCTTTCACTCTCTCTCACTCTCTCTATCCCTTTCTCTCACTCTTTCTCTCTCTCTTCCTCCCACCCCCCTCTCTCCCCTCCCTCCCTCCCTTCCTCCCTCTCTTGCTGTCTCTTGCTCTCTCTCTACCTCTCTCTCGCTCTCTCGCTCTCTCTCCCTACCTCCCTCCCTCTCTTGCTCTCTCTCTCTATCTCTTTCTCTCTCCCTCCCTCCCTAACTCCCTCCCCCCCTGCTGCTTTTCCAAAGTGATCTCTAATGCTCCCCCCCCCCCCCCCCCCACCCCCCCCGTCCCCTCCCGAGGGGTCTTCGTCAGCGCGGCGAGGATCGCTACATCATTTCTAAATTGCCCCGATTTAATTGCCAAAATATTGAAACTATGTCCAGCCAACATGTGCGGCTAATAAAGGGCATTACTGGGGAATGCTGTGACAGCGCTCCACTTAAGCTCTTATGGATGTCACGGCAGCGCCGTTCGAAAATTAAAAATAGCTGTTCCCTTACGTTCCATTACGTGCGGCTACCTAAAATTAATCGCAGACACCGCAGCGTATTCAACGAAAGCTGATTTTTTTTTTTTTTTTTTTTCGGGCCGTTTTAAGTCCCGTTGAATCCCGTTTTTTCCCGCCCCTCTGTGAAAGGGTGCTGGTGCTGCTTTTGAAAGCCCCCCCCCCCCCCCCCCCCCCCCCCCTGCTTTTGCGCACATGTACTGGGGGACTGTAATCCACTCCGGCGAGCAGCGGCTGCTCGGTAGGCGCATCTGAGGTAATTTGATGTGTCATCCATTAAATTAGGCCTTGCGCAAATGACAGGGCGCGCCATCGGCCTTACGGGCGGACGGAAAAAAAAACCAAAAAAAAGCAGCAGCGGCCCCCTTCAGCGGGGCGGAGTAAAGCCGCCCGCCCGGCCGGCCCGCCGTCGGCTCCGCGGCCTAGCGGGCGCTTCTCCCGTTACCGACGGCGACGGGCGGGAATTAATCCGCGCGGGACAAAGAGACTCGAACGGAGAGCCGGAGATCAGCGCCTGGGCGGCGGCGGGGGCGGGGGCGTGGCTTTAAATCGGCGGGGGTGGAGTTAACGGGCTCGCGAGCGGGACGTGCGGCTGCTCTGAGCACGCTCACACGCTCGCTGGGGGGCCGCGGCGCCGTTTCCCGCCGGTTTGCGCGGAGCGGATCCCGCCCGGCGGGCAGATGGGCTCCTGATGGTGATGAATCGCCGCGCGCGGCGCTACAGGTGGGAATTAGCGCCCGTCGTTTAAAGTACAGGTGTGATGAACTGGCGGCGTTCCCTCGCACGCGCACGGAATGTTTATCAGCGCAGTGTGTGTGTGTGGCGTATAATGCGTATAATATTGAGGCTGGCAGTGTTTTCTTTTTCGCTTGAAAACCGTTTTTAAACGTTTAAATTGAAACGTAAAAATTGAAACATTTAAATTGAAACGTATTAAAATTGAAACATTTAAATTGAAACGTTTTAAAAAGCGTCGCTAAATTTGGTGGGGTCTTTTTTTCGTCTTTTACGATGTGCCATCCGTATTTCTGAGTGATTGTGTCCTTGTTCTGTTCTGCAGTGGGTGGCTGGGGGAGGGGAGGGGAGGGGGAGGAGAGGGGGGGGGTTTTATTTTAACCGGCTCTTCTCAGTAGAGGCCACGCCTCGTGACTGAGCAGAGATGGCGGTCGAAGGTTGAGGTGAGCTCATCTGTATTCCGATCGAGGCGATCCGTGTAAAAACTGCCTGGAGAACGCCATAAAACCCCCCCCCCCCCGGGCCCCGCCCACCTCACACACCGCTGCCTATACTGCCCCCCCCCCCCCCCGCCGCCACCCCACCCCACCCCGCGATCGGTGAAAAACCTGCCGCTCTCTCTCTCTCTCTCTCTCTTCGCGTACGTGGAGTATGAAAATGCGATTAGGCGCCACTCCTGCATGCAAACTCCGCTCAGACGAGGCGGCGGACGGGAGATTTATGAGGCGGCGGCCGGCGCTGGCGTTGCATCATGGTTAGCGCGGCGCGGCTCGGCTCGCGCGTCTGCGGACCGGAGGACTTCGCCGCCGCTGCCCGAGAGTCCCTGGCCGAGATTTACGGCTCTCTCCGCGGGCAAATCACTTTTACGGCCTCCCTGATTATTTCCCGGGTGTTAAATAGATAACAGATCATGCTAAATATCCCCTAATGCGCACCGCCGCTGTGTCTGAGGGGACACCGTCCTGTGATTACGCTTGAGCTGCGTGTGTGTGTGTACCTGTGTGTGTTTGTGTGTGTACGTGTAGGTGTGTGTGTGTCTGTGTGTGTGTGTGTGCGAGTGTGTGTGTGTGTACGTGTAGGTGTGTGTGTGTTTACGTGTGTGCGTGTGCTTGTTTGTTTGTGTGTGTGTGTGTCTGTAAATGCTTGAGTGTGTGTAAATGCTTGAATGTGCGTGCATGTGCGGTGTGTTGTGTGTGTGTGCGTGTGCATGTGTACGAGTGTGTGTGTGTGTGTGTGTTTGTGTGAGTGAGTGAGTGTGCGTGTGCATGTGTACGAGTGTGTGTGTGTGTGTGTGCGTAAACTCCCCTTATTTTGTGTTGGGGTAGTTTCTCATCTTTAGGCATTATTAGCAGTGCTCTCAGTAGAATCTCCTGTGTGTTGCGCTCGGGTCCATCTCTGGTTCTGGTTCTGGTTCTGTATTCGGTTCCTTTGCTGAAACAGAGACACAGGGCTTTAGGGGGCCTGAATGTCCCACCTCGTGGAGCTGATCTTCACAGAAACCTGCTGCGTGTAAAAACCTGTGTTCTACTGCTGTGCGATTGGGATTTTACCCTGCGCTTGCTGTTATATCAAACCCCCCCCCCCCCCACCCCCCTCAGTGATCTCTGCTGTGTCACACCTCACACCTTGTATCCAGCGTTGTCTAATGATGCAATTCCTTTTGTTTTCTGTGTGTGTCTGCGTGCGTGTACATGTGCGTGTATCTGTGTGTGTGTGTGTGTGTGTGTGTGTCGTACCTGTGCGTGCGTGTACCTGTGTGTGTGTGTGTGTGTGTGTGCGTGTATCTGTGTGCGTGTGTGTGTTTGCACGTGCTCCAGGGGTGCCCGCAGATCCTGCCCATCAGTGACATCCTGGTGCCAGCGGGCATCATCCGGCCGATCACCCTGCGCGCCCGCAACCTGCCGCAGCCGCAGTCGGGTCAGAAGAACTACGAGTGCGTGTCTTCAGCATCCAGGGCAAGACCCAGAGGATCCCCGCCGTGCGCTTCAACAGCTCCTGCATCCAGTGCCAGAACACCTCGGTAAGAGCCCGCCCCCCTCCCACCCTCCCGCGCGATGACTCCGCCCCCTGCAGCGGTGATCCCCCACATCCGCAACGGGGAACGGGGTGTGGGCGGAGTCCACTGGGGAATGACTCCGCCCCCTTCTGTGGTGATCTCCCCCCCCTCCCATGCTGGGCAATGGGGTGGGGGCGGAGTCCGCTGGGGAATGACTCCGCCCCCTTCTGCGGTGATCCCCTCTGACCTGGTACATTTAAACCCCCGGGTTACAGAGCCCAGCCACCTGGATGAACTGCACTTTCACTGTGATGAAGGCTAGCCCTGTGCACATCAGTGACAGTACGTATAGACAAAAAATATACCCTGGACTCTTCAGAGAGACCCACCCAACACTGGAGCGCTCCTATAGAATAAAGCTTGTTTATTTACGTAACACTGACATTTAATCTTCAACAAGTAAACTGGACGAAGGCGGAGGTCATAAATATATCCTGTGTGTCGATGCGGCTCGTCGTCCTGACTTGGGCATAACAATGACGTGAACATGCTTCAGTCTATACGGGTGCTCCGGTGTCTGCTTTGGGGAGTCTCTCCGGAGAGTCTGGGTGTATTTTATTTTTGACCGAACGCTCCTCATCGATCTGGCGCGTGGCGTAGTTTGTGAAAGCGAGTGGCTGCTCGTGGGGTGTCCGGTTGCACTGTAAAAAAAATAAAAAAATAAAACGAGACAAAACGCCGCTTGTCTCTCGTTTTACAGTTGGGTTCGTCTGGTTTCACGGTGGTCAAGCCCAGTACACGGTGTGCAGATTGTAATAACGTTCAGGGGGAGAGCTCTTTACTCTCTGACACGGCTAATAGGGAAACTGGTAATGGAAGTGCTCAAAGACAACAACAAAAAAAAAAAAAAAAAACAAGATCATTACAACACCGCACGGCCTTCCCCCTGTGGTGTTGTTTACCGAAGCGCCGGCATCGAGACTGCATTACCGCCTAACGACAGTTGGAGAATGTAAAAAGTGAAAATATGGACTATTAAAATTCCTCCCGGGTCGCTTCCGTAATCGACGGTTCTGTTTTAAAATCGGCCGGGGTTCTGCGCAGGACGTTTAGCACGGCGCTACGTTCGTTCGTTCCTTCCTTCCTTCCTTCCTTCCTTCCTGCCCTTCCTCTCTCTCTCTCGTGGCGGTTCTGGTGGTTCTGGCGGTTCTGGAAAGCAGAACCGTCTCCTTTACCGGCGGCCGTGGATCGCTGGGTCGTACATAGAACCCGAGCGGAGAGCCGCCCCACCGCGTAAAAACATTTATTAATTACGCTTCATTTGCTGCGAAGCCCCGACTGTTTTCCCTCCCGGGGAATATTTTTTTTTTCCCCTTCTGGGAAGCGCAGAGCAGACAACAAGGTGACTTCCCTCCGTGAGTCATGGGTTCATGAAGAACTTTATCCTGGAAATCAGCTGAGAAATCGATAGATAGCATTAAAGCACTTTTGTTTTCTCAATCCTGGTGAAAAATGTGGCATGTCAAAGAGCTGACATTGAGTCTCCTCTCCACTGCTCTCTCTCTCTCTCTCTCTCTCTCTCTCTCTCTCTCTTCTCTCTTTCCCTCTCCCACTCTCTCTCTCATGCTCTCTGTCTATCTGTCTTTCTCTTGCTTTTTCTCATTCATTCTCCCTCTCTCCCTCTCCCACTCTCTCTCTTCCTCTTTCTCTCCCAGTCTCTCTCTCCCTCTCCCACTGTTTCTCTCTCTCTCTCTCTCTCTCCTCTCTCTCTCTCTCCCTCTCTCTCTCTCCTCCTCGCCCTGACTCACACTGATGCTGCAGACGGCTGCCTTCTGTGACCCATCTGGTTGTCACGGTAACCCCAGGGAATCTTGTAAAATAATTAGCTAGGCACAGGATGCGGGTCTTAATTTGGTCTGACAATGTGACCTAGTGAAGAGGAATTTAGTGGGGCTTTTGTGTGGGGGAGCAGGGGTGGGAGGGTGAGGGGGCAGGGTGTGTGTGTGTGTGTGTGTGTGTGTGTGTCTGTGTGGGAGGGATGGCAGGGGGATGTGGGGCCAGGAATGTGTGTGTGTGGGTCAGGGGTGGGGGGGCAGGGTGTGTGTGTGGGGTGGGGGGGGGGGGTCAGGGATATGTGTGTGGTGTGTGTGTGTGTGTGTGTGGGGTGGGGGGGAGGCAGGGGTGTGTAGGGGGTCGGGGGTTGTGTGGGGTTGGGGGGGCAGGGTGTGTGTGGGGGGTTGGGGGTGGGGGGGCAGGGATGTGTGGTGTGTGTAGGGGTAGGGGTGTGTGTGGGGTTGGGGGGGCAGGGGTATGTGGGGAGTCGGGGGGGGGGGGTGCAAGGATATGGTGTGTGGTGGGGGTAGGGGTGGGGGGGCAGGGATGTGTGTGTGTGGGGGTAGGGGTGTGTGTGGGGGGTCGGGGCGGGTGAAGGAGCAGATGCAGCTCTCGGTCAGGAGGGGCGTCGCCCTCTGCACAAGGAGTGTGCACCCTCTCGCCCTCCGACCCCTCAGAGGTGAAAGGTCACCCTGTGAGCCTCTGCTCTCTGACACGGCCGCTAATGTCACAGGGCAGTTTAATGATTGGGATCACGTCTGTGGAGGGGGTGGGGGGGGGCGAGGGGTGCGCACATGCCCTCCCCGGCCGCGATTGATCGCCGTCCTTCCCGCGGATGACACACCGCCGCCGTGCGCGCTGTGTTCCGAAGGCCGGGGAGGAAGAACCCTGCCGCGAGGAGCAACTGTCATCCTTCCCTCCGCTCTCTCTCTCTCCCTCTCTCTCTCTCTCTCTCTCTCTCTCTCATTTCCTCACACTCATCGCTCTTCCTGCCCCCCCACGCCTGCACCCCCCCCACCAGCATTCCAGCCACGTGCTCACATTGTACTTGAAGCGCACGTTTATGACCTAACCCCCCCCCCCCCCCCCTTTTAAATGATACACAGTGTGTCTGTGGCTTTGGAAAAAGATATTGGAATTTTTTTTTTTTTTTTTTTTTTTTAACGGAAGGTGATGCAGAAATGAAATTTTTCATTTATAAGAAACACATGTGACCTGCATATCAACTACGTGCGTAATCCAGTCGGATATTTGTCCGGCTGACAGATTAATAAGGATATAAATGCTGAAGCGAGCTGCTCTCCCCACGGAAGCCCACGGTGGTGCGGAGGTGGGCATGGAGACGGATGACAGAAGGTGCGGTAATGTGTGGATAGATAAAGATATCCTTTCGGCTCCGCACTGCAACCCAAGAAGCTCCGTGACCCGCCCTGCCTGCTCCTGGGTAACAGGGGAGGGTCTGATGTCTGCAACCCTCCTCTGAGGACCTGTCTCTCTTCTTCTCTCCTTCTCTCTCTCTCTCTCCCTGTCTCTTTCTCTCTTTCTGTCTCTGTCTGTCTCTCAGTCTCTCTCTGTCTCTCTCTCTCTCTCTCTCTCTCTCTCTCTCTCTCTCTCTCTCTCTCTCTCTGTATATTTGTGGGGGGGGGGGTTGGGGGGTTGGGGGCCCAGATTAATTGGCCGCCTGATCACTGGTGACACCGGCACCGCACGAGCGGATCACGTCCTCCCCCCGCCCCACCCCCCTCCCCACCCCGCCCCACCCCACTCTCTCCCTGTCTGGCTCCTGTATCCCATGAATCTCTCCCCTGAATAGTAATCCAGCATGGGGGGGGGGGGGGGGGAGTAGAGACGCGCTGCAGATTGCTCTCGGTCCCGGGAGTGGGGGGTGGCGGTGGTGGGGGGGGGGGGGGTGGGGTACGCACCGTCTGCTCTCCCCCCCCCCCCCCGCACGCACCCGCACTCGCGCTCTCTCACACAACGCCCCCCCGACCATCAATCAATACGGTCGTCGAGCCGGGAGAGAGGAGCGCTGCTCGACTCCCTCCGAGCCGACGCCCGGTGGCTCCCAGGCCAGGGGGTCCATGCTAATGCGATTGTTAGAGGCCCCAGATGGGCGCTCCCGAAGACCCAATCGATTTTCGCGTGGCCCTCCGCCGTCCCCCTCCGCCGCGGTGGAGAAATTTCGCTCGTCTGTCAGCACATTTTACCTTTCTGAGCACTTATTTTGGGGAGGGGGTGGGTGGGGGTCCTGGTTGGGGGGGGGTGATCTAAATTGAAAATTGAGAGGTCTTAGCCAATGGCCAGTCATTACGGGAATTTGTGCGTTTGTTAAATATCCAGTAAGTTTTACAGCTGTCTTTTTATTTTTATTTATTTATTTTTTTTCCCTGAGAGCTGCTGTTGAATTATATTTGTTCATGTGAGTCAAATCCGCGGGTCTCATAACTTCTGCTAAGCTTGCGTTTTGCCTCGGATATTTGTCAAAACGTCTAACATTACAGGCATTTAGCCAGACGCTCTTATCCAGAGTGACTTACACAGCCTCTGCTCTTTAGACAGCATCCATTTATCCGGCTGGATATACGCCGAAGCGGGGCGGGTTAAGAGCCTCGCTCAAGGGTGCGACTGCGTCGTCCTTCCCGGGGAATTGAACCTGCAACCTTGAGGTTACGAGCTCAGTTCCCTGACTGTTTATGCAACACGCCCAGCTGTCTTGCCCCCCCCCCCCTCCCCCTCCCAGGCCTGTACAGTAAAAGCTGAAGGTCCTCTGTGTGGGATTTTGGGAGGGTTTCTCTATGGTGAGCTGGATTTCCCAGAAGCCTTCAGGCATCTATCATTCCGTCATCCGTACGGACCAGGCTCCACCGCCCTGCCAGAAGGGAACGAACCTCCCTGCATCTCTCCCCTTCTCTCCCTCCCCTCCCTTCCTCCTCCCCTCTCCCCTCCCCTCCCCTCCTCTCTTCCTCTCCCCTCCCCTCCCTTCCTCCTCACCTCTCCTCTCCTCTCCTCTCCTCCCCTCCCCTTCCCCTCCTCTCCTCTCTCCCTCCCCTCTCCTCTCCCCTTCCCTCCTCTCCCTTCCTCCTCCCCTCTCCTCTCCTCTCCCCTCCCTCCTCTCCTCCCCTCTCCCCTCCCCTCCCCTCCCTCCTCCTCTCCTCCTCCTCTCCTCACACAGCTGAGCCCTGTATCTCTGCCCTAGCACAGCGCGCTGATGAGATGCTTGCTGTTATCGACGGCCTCCGATGATGGACGCGAAGACAGATGGCGATCAGACACGGCTCCACTCAAACTGCTCCAGAACAAAAGTTCTGCTAGCGGAGGGTAATTTAGGGAGCTGGCGCTTGTGTGGACGCCACGTTATTTTGGGGCAGATATCAATACTGGGGGGGGGGATGGACCCTCCCAGCAGCTTTCAGCAGACCCCCTATCTGGGGAGACGGAGTGACTTTCCGCCTACTGTTCCTACTGTGGAAGCGGCTCTTACCGTGTGAGGTGTGTGACTATCCAGCTCAATTATTACCATGGAAACAAAACGACTATCCTGGCTGTCTCTTGTTTCCTGCTATTACCCCTTTGAAGAGTTTATTAAATATATTTTTTGTAACTACTGCCACAAGTCTGTGTTCTAGAGCTCTGTTGCTTTCAGTTGCCAGTAGTGATTGGTCCCATGAGCATTAGAATGTTCAGTTAAGAACGTTTTACACAAATACATTTGTGATCTCACACTTTAAAGGGTTAAAGCGGAGTGACTCTCCTGGATTTCACCATGTACACTTGTGTGACCGTCCACTCAAATGAGCAGTGTGGAAGCAGAATGGCTGTCCTGGCCTTCTCCTCCACCTCCTCCTCCTTCCTGCTCTGGAAATGGAGTGTCTCTTACTGCTCTTACCGTGTAAATGTGTGACCATCCATCTAATCCTATCCATGGAAACTGCGCGAGCGCGGGCGCCATTCTGGCTCTTAGGGTTTTGGTGCCATGGAAGCGGAGAGCGGCTGTCCTCCTGGCGACGCTCTCCCCTCTGCCCGCTTCCGGATAATCGCGTTCCCGCTCGGTCAGAGCCGGTTGCCTGTTCCTCCACGGGTCCCGTCGACGGCTTTACTGCGCCGTGCATCACTCTGTGCCACGCCGCCGCCGCCCATCGCCGTGTCTGTCCGGCGAGCGGGCTGTTGGCTGGCCTCGGCCTTGCCTCGCCTCAATGGGGTTTTTTTACAACAGGCACGCGCTCCTGGGCTGCATTTGTCAGCCCGGTGCCCTGGACGTGTCTCCGGTGTCTCCTTGCGCTGAATCTGTCCTGTAAGGCACACGGCGCGCTTTTGCTCGCGATGGCGCGCTGCGTCAGAATCGGCCCGCGGAGCCTCCCGCAAGCCTTCTCCTGATTTCGAGGGGTCGCGCAGCCTTGGTGTCTTGCTGTGCTGTTTGCGGTGTCTGCCATCGATCGCCTGCGGTTGCGTTTTAAATTTACAAGTGACCCCCCCCCCCCCCCCCCCCCCGCGCTGCCTAGCTGAGCACCCCATGCCCACAGTTACCTTAGCCCCGCGAGGAGCCGGTGTTCTGGAATGTGTTTTTTTTTTTTTTAACCGGAATTCTAAGTCAGTGTTCTAGAACTCCACTGCTTTCAGTCTCCAGCAGTGACTGTGACATCAGCATTAGAGTGTTCAGTTAAGAACGTTCTAATCGTATATTTGTGTATTCAGCTGTACAGTCCCTTGAGAAATCATTCACCCCCCCCCTTGAACTTTTTCCACATTTTGTCCAGTTGACGGATTCAAATTTTTTAATGCATTGAAATATGCACAATAAATCAAACACGCTTATGATGCAGAAAATATTCTACTTTTTTTAAAATCTTTTTTTATTCCGTACTTTAAAGATGACTTTGCCTTTGTCAGCAGTTACAGCTTTTTCTTTTTTTTTTTTTTTTTTTTTACTAAAGTCTTCTTGGGTATGTCAGTATGCTTCACACACACAGATTTTCAGTAGGATTTAATTCTGGGCTTTGGCTGGGCCATCCCAGAATATTAACCTTCTTTTTTAAGCCGTTCGCCGTAGTTTTTGCGGTGTGCATTGTTCATCGTAAGTTCGGGTCTCGTCCGGTCGCTCAGTTAGGAGGGACAGCCTGAGCTTGGTGCTGTCTGGGGACGTGTCATATTTCTGTTACAATGGACTTAACAGTGCTCCTAGGAAGCTTCAGACCTTGCCAATCTTTTTATAACCTTCTCTACAACCTTTTTTTTTTTCCCCCCCCTCCAGACGTCTTTATCTTGAAGTTACACAGGCAACAGAAAGCGGTTCATATGCATTCTGCAGTTATGCATTTGAACACAGGTGGATTAAAAATTAAATAATTAAATAATGTGATTTCAAGAGAATTGAATATGCCTGGCCCAGTTTAGTCTAACACAAAGAGGGTGGAAGCTTATCTCTTAAGAAATTTTTTAGGTTTTTATTTTGAATATAATTCTGAAGCCTTCTGAACGCTGTGTTAAAACCATTCTGAAGCACCTCCTTTGTTGACACAAGCCAGAAAATGATATACCCAAAATAAAATGGTTTCTATTCTTGAACTCATTTGACTACAGGCATAATCTTGGCCTCTTCTGAACGTTAACCCTTGGGAGTCTGTTTTCCAGGAGTCATAATTACTCTAAATATTTCTGAAACAAAGTAACAGAAGCTCAAACACACTGGAAGTGGAAGTTTTCTTTCGCCTGTTTTACCTCCCCACGTTACAATTAACTGTTGTCGCTAAAACATTGACATTTTTTTAAAATTGTTTATAGGGATAGAACCATGGGTTTTAACAGTTTCAAACGGTATATTGTGCGACCAGATTGATTTAAATTTCACAAAAAAATGTAATAAATATACACCCACTCTGGCCCAAATACAGGCCGGTGCAACTTAAGCCATTATTTTGGAAATTATATCGGTATTTTTATAAAAGTAGAAAAATATTCCATTTCAGTATTTTTTAATTTGACTGTGGAACGAAGCAAAATAAGAAATCGCTAATGGGGGTTAAAACCTTTCTGGAGACACTGTAGATACTTGCTGCTGGTTTGACCCGGAGGTCAAAGGTCAGGGATATTATTGGCGTGCTTCGTCTGCAGTTTTGCATCGCTTAATGTTCGTCTGCCAGTCGACTGCTGGGTGCTTTGGCTTTTTCCACTCAGCTTCTGTTCCTGGTTTCCGTGGTTTCTCTTCCTGCCTTTTTTTAAACCTTCAGCACAACCAGCCTTGGAATTTTCCAGTCTTGGAAAAGGCGAGCTTTGAGTCTTAACCCTGTGAGTTGGCCACACTGGCTGAGGGTTCTATCAGGGATAGAGGTGTGTCGTTTGGGCTGCTGGAGGTTCCTGTCAGGGATAGAGGTGTGTCGTTTGGGCTGCTGGAGGTTCCTGTCAGGGATACAGTTGTCATTCGGGGCGGCTGACGTATCTGTCAGGGATACAGCTGTTGTCCTGGCTGGCTCAGGTATCTGTCAGGGGTACAGGTGTGTCGTTTTGGCTGCTGGCTAGCTCAGGTATCTGTCAGGGGTACAGGTGTGTCGTTTTGGCTGCTGGCTGGCTCAGGTATCTGTCAGGGGTACAGGTGTGTCGTTTTGGCTGCTGGCTAGCTCAGGTATCTGTCAGGGGTACAGGTCTGTCGTTTTGGCTGCTGGCTAGCTCAGGTATCTGTCAGGGGTACAGGTGTGTCGTTTTGGCTGCTGGACTAGCTCAGGTATCTGTCAGGGGGTACAGGTGTGTCGTTTTGGCTGCTGTGCTAGCTCAGGTATCTGTCAGGGATACAGGTGTGTCGTTTTGGCTGCTGGCTAGCTCAGGTATCTGTCAGGGGTACAGGTGTGTCGTTTTGGCTGCTGGACTAGCTCAGGTATCTGTCAGGGGTACAGGTGTGTCGTTTTGGCTGCTGGCTAGCTCAGGTATCTGTCAGGGGTACAGGTGTGTCGTTTTGGCTGCTGGACTAGCTCAGGTATCTGTCAGGGATACAGGTGCAGTGCAGGTACCTGAGAGCAGAGCTCTGCTGCTCTCTCTCTGACAGCCTGTCCTGTGGAACAGCGCCCTGCTCCTGCTGTCAGGAGTCTGCTTATAGAGCCAAACCAGACTGAGAGGAAACACACACACACTCACTCACACACATACAGGAGTCACGCTGCACACATATAGAGCCAAACACACACACACACTCAGCATGCATACACACACACACACACACACATACTCATCATACTCACACACACACACACGCGCGCACACACATACAGTACAGGCTCACTCACACATGCACATAAAGTACAGACTCAAGCACACACACACATACACTACAGACTCACGCATGCACGCACACACACACACATGCACACACTCTCTCACACACACACACACACTCACAGTATAGACTCACAAACACACACTTACACTCACTCACTCACTCACACATATACAGCACAGACTCACACACTGGCAGTTTGGACCCAAAATTCTGAACACCACTGGCATTAGTCCTCATGTTTCGTCTAAAATGAGGTGCCTCTCTGGCTCCAGACGCAGTCACAGTGTGCGTTTACCTCAGCAGTCAGTTTAGCTGAGCGTCTGATAAATATTCGCTGACTATATTGTGTGTACGGATAACATTTTGACAGACTCAAAAATAATTCACTTTTAAACCCTTTTCCAATTGAAAGTTTTTGAATTATTTAAGGTGTGATATGAGCCTGATTCTGTGTGATTGCCATCGGTCCTATCTCACACACACACACACACATACACACACACGCAATCACAAACACACAATCACGCATTGATTGGCCGTAAGCCAATGGTCAAAGTGCAAAGCACAACTATAAATTATCTTCCAGAAACGTTGATTTGCTACCGTTCTAGAAAGTGTGGATGGTTTGCACATTAATCCAGTCGAATATAGAATACACTTCCCTTTATCTGTCTCTTGTCTTTTTATCTGTTCTGCAGACATCAGCAATGCAGTCATGGCCTGAATAAATCAGTGTGAGCCAACACCCAGTCACCCAGTCTCTCTCTCTCTCTCTCTCTCTCTCTCTCTGTCACCCTCTCTCTCTCACACACACTCACACGCCCCACACTCCTACATACCTACACGCACACACACACCGCACACGTGCACGCACACATGCACACACACTCGTGTGCACACACACCCCCACTCCTTTGCACGCAGACACGTTCACACACACACACACTGGTACACTCAAAAACATCAGCTTATGCACACCCTGTCTAATTGCTTTTTTTCCCCCAAGTAATGTTTAATGTTTAAATTTTCAATGTTTTAGTCTAGTTTTCTGTGTTCCTCTAGCATTTTCTTTGATAGCAACAATGACAGGTTCTCAAAACATTGTGTTCGGGTTGGACCAAAGCACACAAAATCGTCTATTTTTTCTTTCTCTAGATAAAAAAAAAAAAAAAAAACGAATATCCAAAGTGATCCCATAAAAGCGCACGTTGCTAAGCTCCAGCGACCTCATGGCGACGGGCCTCGTCAACGTTGCCCTGGAAACGTACAGTACGCAGAGAGGGGCTTTCACACGGTGACCAAGTTCTGAACTTCCCCTCTTGATGGAAAGTGGCTCGCACAAAGAACGCCATTATAGCGGGTCC
>CM045893.1:4612500-4765000 GCA_025169545.1 Anguilla japonica | reverse complement strand
AAAAACCACAGACTCCCGATTTCATTTGGATGCCGCGTGGAATCAGTCTGTTGTCCAGATGGCTTAAGAAGACGGCTTTAATGGCCGCTTCGGTTTGGTTATTAATAAACTTTCGCTGTCTCGTTTACGAGCTCCAGCCACGCGTGTCCAGATTACGCGCTGGCGTTGCCTAATGTGCACACTGAAGGCAGTGTGAAGGGAGGGGGGCACTGGGGGCGAATGTGGGGGGGGGGGGGGGGGGGGGGGGCTAATGGGGTGTAGAGCTTCTCTGTCTCTGTTTTGGTGGCCATTTCTCAGTGGTAAAAGGGTTTTTTGGGATTTATACTTGTTTTGGGAGGGAAAGAGTTTGCGCAGACCGATGCTGTCGATCCGGGATTTATCCCGTGCGTGGACTGTGAATATCGCCCTGCCGCCAACCTCTCCCCTCCACAGTCGCGGGAGCGATTGTGCCCCCCCCCCCCCCCCCCCCCCACCCCGAGCCCCCCAAGCCCCCCAAGCCCCCCCCCCCTCCTGGTGTCAGGAGGTTCACTGGGTTCTGATGCAGCCCCACGGAAGCCACAGTGGCACATTATTTTTTTTTGCCTGAATTCTTTCTAGATAATTCTCTGAGCAGCTGTGTAGACCAGCCCCCCCAACCCACCACCACCACTACCACCGCAAATAGTTTTCCAGTTCTAATGACCTTCTGCTTCAATGTGGTTTTTCTTGTTGAGTTTTTTTTTTTTTTCCCCCTAGATTATTATTATTATTTTATTTTATTTTTTTGGAAAAAAGAAAATGCCATCTATACACAGTTATGCCCGTCATTTCGATCAATCCCAGCAGCCAGCAATCGGAAAGTGCTTTTCCTCTCCCTCCCCATGCGTACATTGTACATTTGCTGTGTTATGGATGTAAATTCAGATGCAGCAGATTCTCCCTGGGGGGGGGGGGGGGGGGGGGAAGAGCCTTATAGCCAATACATCAAATTAGTACCAGGTATAATTTTATTTGAGTGAGTCGCTTAATGCAATGTTGGCCTTTTTAAATGCTGAACGCAGAAGGGCGGCTCTGTCTCTGTACCCCCACCTGCCAGTTCCCGATCGCCCCCCCCCCCCCCCCCCCCCCCCCCCCCCCCCCCCTTAAGTGTTCCGCTCGTCGGCGGATCGATGCGGCTGATCAGCGATATTCTCCCAGGAATGCGTCCGCTAAGTGCTCTGAGTGTTGCCGCTAATTAAAACACAGGTCGTAAAACCGCCATCGCCCCCCCGCCATCCCCCCCCCTCCCCCCCCCCCCCCCCCCCTACCCGAACCCGACAGGCAGCCACGTCCGTTAGGGTTTGCGTTTATTCACAAAGTCCTCGCGTGTGTGAGAGACAGAGAAAGAGAGAGAGAGAGACATAATATGTAATTTCTATATTGTCAAACCAAAATGTATAATAATACCCTTCAATAAAAGCTGAGAGTGAACACTTTAACGTCATGTGAATTGTTCGATTACAAATCTAAAATTGTATAGAAGAGCCAAATCAAAAAAAAAAAAGTCTTTGTCCAGATAATTATGGAGTTCACTGTCTATACATGGAGAGAGAGGGACCCCTCCCTCACGCGTACGAAAACCATGGCCACCTTCTACTGATTTTGCAGTGCGGATGTAGTCATTGTCAGTTGGATTTAAAGATACATCCTCTGTTTTAGTACTAGAGTTAGTACTCCACCACAAACAGTGTGGGGGTGGGGGGGGGGGCAGCTGTAGTTTGTCTTACTGTGTCTGTACTATGTCAGTTATTTTCACCACAGTTAACGTGAATTCCCTCTGTTCAGTGGTTTGTACTGTTGATTTTTAATTTATCAACATTAATATAATGACCCTGTGTGTCTCTGTGCGTGTGTTGGTGTCTCCTCCCTGCAGTACTGGTACGATGGAGACGAGGTGGGTGACCTGCCCGTCGATTTTTCCATCGTGTGGGACGGCGACTTCTTCATCGACAAGCCGGCCAACATGAAAGGTACCCAACCTTTAGCATGTCATTTCTGAAAATCCCTGCTCACTTTTTTTAAAATATATCTCTGCTGTGCAATACGGTCTGAGTATAAGCGATGAAAGATGACTGCATGTTGATCTGGTCCGGTCCAAGGTCTTCGCTCGTCTACTACTGCCTTGATCCAGACTGAGTTACAAAGCTACGTTAAGCGGTCTTGTGATTTTTACAATTTGATTGACAGTCCGGTGCGGAAAAGCCCCATCAACCTGAACGAACGATTGCAGAACGAACTTGAGGCTAGCTGACTGTCTGCCGTTATGTTTTAAAATATATTATCTGATGTTTACGGAGTTTAATTTCTATCCGTGACTGTACTGTGTCATGTAATCACGTTATTTGTATGACATTAAAAATACAATTAGGCTATGTTCAGTTATCTTCAATTTATGTTTCTCAGCAAAACGAATATGCTTAGCTAGCATATCAGTTTGCCAGTGAGCTAGGTAGGCTATCCGTGGTTAGCTCACGCATTAGCAATATGAACCACAGGGAAGAAGAACATTGACTACACTGATGGTCAATCAATCAGAGATGTGTAGGCTACTGGTGATTTGAATGGGCTAATTTTCGTTTATAACTGTCTGGTAGACCTGCTGTTAACCGAGCAAGTTATCGTCGTAGGTTTTCGCCACAGTCAGTTAATGACCCAGTAACTGCTACTAGCTAGCCTACTCCATCGCCGTTTGTGGTGTTCACTTGCTGGCTGACGCTAGCTGACCGATCGTTCGAAAATCACTTTCTACCGAATAAAAATCAACACTGTCAGCGGTGATTAACAAATCTACCGAGTATTTTAATAACTGATCTGCAGGCGTGTAAATATGACAACGCACTTGTACAGCAAGTTTTTCCCACCTGGTGCATGAAGACAAAAATAATGTAGCCTACATTGAATTTCTAATTATTATTAGGCTATTATTTTTTCTTGTAAATCATCAAAACCAATGAGAGAAAAGCCAATATACGCAAGGAGCCCCCAGGACCGATTCTGAGAACCACTGTCTTAAATGCCTAGCTTGTCGGTCTCTTAAATGCTAAAAACATGTTCCTTTCTAAATGCCAAGATGGTTAATTTCGTTAAATTCTGTGTGTGTGATTTCATCAACCATCGCGTGTTGTATGTTATTCAGCAAATGAACCTTGGCTAGTACAGCCTAAGTTTTGCGAAGATAAATTTAGCATCGCCCCCTAGTGGTGTGTGAATGTTTAACATTGTCCATGTACAGTGTAGTGAATACAGTACCCTATACTGGTTTATGCCAAAAGAGGCTATGTTTCCCATATGAGGTCTGCCATGAAACTACGGATATGTGTTTGTTGAACTACCTTGTATATGAGAATTTTTCATTGTATCCATTCATTATAGTTTAAAAAAAAAAAAAACTAAATCCATCGTGAACAATCCTGTGAAATGGAATTGTGTTCGTTATTCGGTACTAAAGCAGCTTTGATTGTTAGTAAGTGAGCCGGAGCTCGTTTGGTTTTCATCCGTAACGCGATCGTTTCCTCGCCGGTCCGACTCCAGCTGTCCTTTCCTGTCACTGCAGCGCGTGTTCCACCTCTTAATTTCCAGCGCGGACGTTTATACGGCGTGACAGTCCGCGCAGAGTCCAGTAAAGGCCGGCCAGGCTCCTGTTAAACGCCGCACCGGTTTAAAAAAGAGAGCGTCGGGCTGTTTGATGACACAGTGGGAGCATGAAGACTGACTCTGCCAGTTCAATAAAATCTTTATTGGAAATTATTGTACGCCCGAACAACAGCTGGCTGTTGATATTGAGTCATACGGTTTGCTTACCGATAGTCGTATCATCTTGTTTTTAGGTCTATGAGACACGCTTAGCTTAAATGCTATTTAATAGTGTGCCACCAGGGACTGCGAAGCCATTGTGTGGAAATGGGACTGCGTTTGCTTAAAAAGTGTATTCTGTTTCACAGTGCTGAAAAATAACCGTTGAATTTAGTTGTGCTTGTTGGAAGCGAAGATAGCAAAGCTTCTTTTAAAGCAGTGTGGAGTTTCATCTACTAAATGTAAAAAAATAAAAAAAAACTGGAAAGGACTCTAGCTGCTTATATTCAGCGGAATGCGGTGGCAGTGTTTTCCATTTACTGAACCAATCAGTCAACCAGAAAAACCAAGAGCGTATTTCATACTAATCGTCGTGGCAAGTTAGTCGAGTAACTGTCAAAGGCGCATAAATGTAGCGCACTGCTTCACGTCGAAAACGCACACGTAAGAAAATTGTCATATTTCCCGCTGGTAACTGCCATTTTTATAATGTTATTAAACGTCCCGTTTATGGAATATATTATGGAGCGTTGTGCGGGATTGTCGGTGCAAGCGGATCGCCGTGCACAGCTCTGCAGTTTGTCTGCGGCCAATTCAGCAGCGCCGTTGCCAAGAAACTTCAGACCTGCCTGCTTGCAATTTAGAAATGTACAAATATGTGAAATATGGTGGCTTGTTAGGCCACCGGTTTCCGCATTCTGACGTCAGCTCTGTGGCGGCGAAGCCTGCCTGCCTACCTCAGCTCCTACAGTTCTACCCGTGTACAAAAACCGGCTCAGAAATCAGTTTTATAACTGCTTATGAATAATAAAAAGCGCGGTTCGTTTGTTTTGAATGGAAAGTTATTAGCACACCAAAGCTAGACGACGCAGTGAAGACACAGCATGGAGGATTTGCCTCCTCACAAACAGGGCGGACTTTTTTTTATCAGTTTGATTACACCGCTGGGCTGTGGAGAGCACGGTTTGGTCGGTCTCATTACCTCAGAAAAACCCTTGTTCACAGTGCATTATAGCAGTGTTTTCTTACACTGTGGGTCGGGACCTCAAAATGGGTCACGGGAGTATATGAGGTGGGTCCCAGAATGAGTCTGTAGTCCTCTCCAGGCTATGCAAGTATGTGTATTTGATGGGTCCCCATGAGGTGCTAAATTTCAAATTTGGGTCCCGATATATGAAATTGTTTTTTCTAATTTGGGTCCCATCATTAAAAAGTTTAAGACCTAGTTCATTAGAGTATCTAATTTTGTGAAGTTTTGTGTGTGTGTGCTTGTTTGTTTGTTTGTGTGTGTGTGTGTCTCTGAAAAACTACAGAAGAATCAGGCGTTTAATTTGTGTATAGCAGGGGTTCTCACCAGTGGCCCTGGAGAACTGCAGGCTCTTTTGGCATTGGTTGTTACTCAGCACTTAATTAACCAATCAAAGCAGCCGCTTACACAGTTAACTAACCTCACCTGGTTTTTTTTTTTTGGGGGGGGTCTGATCTGATTGCTGATGCGGGTGGATTAAGGTAAAAAAAAAAAAAGAAGAAGAAGTTTGCGACAGATTTAAATATTCTTGCCATGTTTTGATTTGCAGACTAATTAGCGTGCTGAAATAAAGCGAAAACTAGCAAACCCGGGGACCCCAGAGGACTGAGTGTGCCAGCTCTGATGTGCTGTAATTAAGACATCTGAAAATGTGGACTTCAGTGCTTCCAACTATTGCACTGATCTGCGATTGAGATAAGAGGATCTGTGCGTAGAAAATGTTTGCCAGAGACGTGATACGTCGTAATTTTTTTTTCTCCCTTTTTCAAATAGACAGGTAATTGCAAGTTATAATATTGACACAACACACACGGAATCCTACACAGATTGTATATACGTGCTGGAGAAAAACGTACCCATACACATGCATGCATGCACCCTGTTGACGTGCGTGTGTGTGTGTGTGTGTGTGTGCATGTGTGCGCGTGCATGCACGCGTGTGTGTAAAATGTATATATTCCGATTTTTCACTGCAGTTTTATTTCTTCCTAAATAGACATTTTCCTTCTTGCCATCTCTATTAGAAAAGTAGGTCGTGTTTTTTCACCCTCTCTCTCTCTCTCTCTCCCCCTCTCTCTGAAGAATACAGTTTTATAGACTGCAAAATCCTGATTATCATAGCGAGTCCTCCTTTGTTGTTCTTGGCCGTGACATGGAAATCTGCAGAAAAGTTTAGATGGCACACCCCATCCCCCCCCCCCCCCCCCCCCCCCCCCCCCCCCTTTTCCTGTAGACCCGCCTATCCTCTGTAACGGAGCTGAGCTCTGAGTCTGACGCTGCGACGACGAGCTCCCGTTACCGCCCCCCCCCCCCCCCCCCCCCCCCCCCCCCCCCCCCCCGCCCGCCAGCGTTTGATCTGCTGATTTGTACTCGGAGGGGAGAGCGCCAGCGTTCGTAATCAGACGGCAGATTTCATCTCTTCGTCTGCGAGGGGCTCTGTGGGGAAGATTAGGAGCGAGTCAGCAAGCAGAGCCTGCGAGTGTATCTGTGTCTGATAGGGCCTCACGCCGGCCAATAGCCCTGTGTGACTACCCTCACCTTTACGCCTGCCTGTGTGTGTGTGTGTGTGTGTGTGTGTGTGTGTGTATCTGTGTCTGATAGGGCCTTACGCCGGCCAATAGCCCTGTGTGACTGCCCTCACCTTTACACCTGTGTGTGTGTGTGTGTGTGTGTGTGTATCTGTGTCTGTATCTGATAGGGCCACCTGCCTCCTTACACTGGCCAAAAGCCCTCACCTTTACACTTGTGTGTGTGTGTGTGCGCACATGTGTGTGGTGTGTGTGTGTGTGTGTATCTGTATCTGATAGGGCCGACTGCCTCCTTACACTGGCCAGTAGCCCTCACCTTTACACCTGTGTGTGTGTGTGTGTGCGTGTGTGCGTGTGTGCGTGTGTGTGTGTGTGTGTATAAATTCAGATTTTCACTGCAGTTTTATTTCTTCCATTCTTCCAAAATAGACATTTTTCATTTTGTTACCTCTAAGAAAAGTAGGTCATGTTCGGTTTTTTTTTTTTTCCTCCAAAGAATACAGTTGAATGTTTGGTGTATCCTTGTGTGTGCGGGCACGTGTGCGTGTGCGCGTGTTGTGTGCATGCTTGGTGTGTGTGTGCGTGCATGTGTGTGTGTATTGTGTGCGTGCGTGCGCGAGTGGGGAGTGCGGTATGAGTTTGAATAGAGGTGATATAAGAGTTATCTTGTGTTTGTGGGGTGCAGGGACATAGGGGTTTGGGGGTAGCTCTGTTATCCTGTGTTTGTGGGGTGCAGGGACATAGGGGTTTGGGGTTAGTTTTGTGTTATCCTGTGTTTTGCTGACTCACCCCCCTTATCCCCCCCCCCCCCCCCCCCCCCAGCGCTGCTGTATAAGTGCGAGGCTCAGAGGGACAGCTGTGGCCTCTGTCTGAAGGCCGACGGTGCGTTCGAGTGTGGCTGGTGCCTGGGGGAGAAGCGGTGCCTCCTGCGGCAGCACTGCCATGCCCCCGAGCACAACTGGATGCACCAGGGCCGCCGCAACGTGCGCTGCAGCCACCCGCGCATCGCCAAGGTAACGCATGCGGCCCGCCCCGCAGCCACCCGCGCATCGCCATGGTAACGCATGCGCCCAAATAACCACAGTACACCCCTCCCTTCCCCCCCCAAATAACTAAGGCACACCCCCAAATAACCATGGTATACCCCCCTAAATAACCAGGATACACCCCCCCAAATAAGCAAGGTACACCCCCCAAATAACCAAAGTAGACCCCCAAAATAACCAAGGTACACCCCCCCAAATAACCAAGGTACAGGACATCCCCTTCATGCTACCCCAAAGTAACCAAGGTACAGCGTTCCCTTCCTGGTGCCGCCAAATATCCAAAGCCCAGCACCATCCCACCACCGGAAACTGGCCAATGGCTGACGCACCTGTTTCCCGCCTCCGAATAGCCAGCGTGCAGCGTGATTCCGCTGTGCCCTCCCACCGATACCGCTTAGAAAAAACCCGCGGCTCTCCTTCACCGGGCGATATCGACTCGTTTCATTGGTCTATTGCCTTTCTTTTCTTCTTTTTTTCATTTAATTATGCCCGATACCATGGTGATCATCCAAACTGCTGGGGCAATGTGAAGTGCTTGCAGGAAAAAAAAAACCCACCCACCACTGATATCTATTGGATGTTGATAACTCTGTAAGACCTTGTTGATAAGACCTTGTGATGGGTAAAAGCACATCACGTGACCGCATGTGAGCTGCACGACCTTGCTCTTGATTGGCTGCCTTGTCAACATCCAGTAGATATCAGTGGTGAATTTTAATTTTTTTTTTCCATTTCATGTGGCCTCTGAAGTTCAGATGTTTATTATTGCATCAGGCTTAATTAAAGAAAGGCAGTACATCACTCCATGGCCATGATTGTCATGGTGCTAAAAAAAAAAACGAGATAATTAGCGATAGTTTATTGCCCAGCTCTATTTCCCTGTAATCCAAACCTTGGGAGCCAGCGCTTCTAACCGGTGTGTGGCGTGTGTCCGTATCTCAGTGAAGGACAGGGGGAGCTGGCGCACGTTCTGGTGTGCGCTACGATGTTTTTAACTGATGTGTGGCGTGTGTCCGTATCTCAGTGAAGGACAGGGGGAGCCAGTGCACATTCTGGTGTGCGCTACGATGTTTTTAACTGATGTGTGGCGTGTGTATGTACCTCAGACAGAGGTGGAGGGTGCATGTTCTGGTGTTCATTGGCAATGTTTCTGACCGATGTGCGGCGTGTGTATATGTATATCTGTGAAGGACAGAGGGAGCTGGCGCACGTTCTGGTGTGTGATGGCGTCTCCTCTTCTCTCCTCTCCTCTCTCTCACAGATCCAGCCGCTGACGGGGCCCAAGGAGGGGGGCACGCGGGTGACGATGGAGGGGGAGAACCTGGGCCTGCAGGTGCGGGAGATCACGCACGTCCACGTGGCGGGGGTCCGCTGCACCCCCGTGCCGTCCGAGTACGTGAGCGCCGAGAGGTGAGTCCGCCCGCTAACGCCGCTAACACCGCTAACGGCGCTAATACTGCTAACGGCGCTAACACGATTTTCAGCGCTTCAGTGTTCTGTAAACCCGGGTTCAAACGAGCCACTGTGTGCGTATGCAGTTTGTGACAAACGTGTGACCCCCCATCCCGCCCCTAAGGATCGTGTGCGACATGGAGGAGTCGCTGCTCTCTAGCCCCCCCGGAGGCCCGGTGGAGCTGTGCATCGGAGACTGCAGCGCTGACTACCGCGCCCTGTCCTCCCAGACCTACTCCTTCGTGGTACGTACCCCTCCACTGACCCATGACCCCTGACCCCTGCCCCCTAACCTGTGCCCCCTAACCCATGCCCCCTGACCCCTGCCCCCTGAAGCCACAGGCGTGTCTCCCTGGTGACAGCTTGACCTCTGAAGGGCGTAGCCACAGGCATGTCATCCTGGCAACGGTCTGACCCCTGCCACAAGCGTGTCTCCCTGGCGACAGTCTGACCCCTGCTCATCCCGCAGGGGCGGAGCCACAGGCGTGTCTCCCTGGCAACAGCCCCGCCGGGCCTAGTGTGACCTGCGCATGCGTGTGTACAGAGAATGACTCAGCTGTAAAAGCACGCTCGGTGTGATGTCATCACCCGCTCCTCCTCAGGGGGCAGTACGCCGCTGGGCCTGGGACGGGGGGGGCAGACAGGCCGTTTTCCTGCGGGTTCTGCCTCTCACACAGGACCGAACGGGCTGGATCGCCCCCCTTTAAAGGAGCGATCGATCGATACGGCCCTCACGGCTTCGCTCCCGAGGAGGCTAATGCGCCGCGCGCCAAACCAGTGCGTGTGCGCGGGGGGGGGGGGGGGGGGGGGGGGGGGGCGGTTACAACGCCGCAAAAAAAACAAAAAGACGATGAATTAAAAAACAGACATTCAGTCTGCCAGGTCAACAGCCACAGCACCAATTCTGGATCAGTATGTTTTAAAAAAAATAAATAAATAAACATTGAAATTTGATACTTCTTTGCCTTTAATCGAAGTAACATTTGCTCATTTCCCATCGATCGTGGCTGGAATGCGGTGATCGATAAAGCATTAAATCTCTGGTCGTGGCGTTTCACAGTCACACACGTTAGAGAGCCCACCTGATGCAGCCTGTCCCTGGCGTTAATAAAACACACTGTGGAGGCTCCACAGGTGGCAGCCGTGAAACAGACCATCGCTTAACGAGTGCCTGTAAAAAACATCCGAATTGTTGTGTTTCTTTGGGGGGGGGGGGGGGGTGGCTGGCCCTGTGTTTCTGGGAGGGGTGGGGGGGGGGCGGCTGGCCCTGTGTTTCTGTAGGGGGGCATGACTGGCCCTGGGTTTCGGGGGGGGGGGGGCTGGTCCTGTGTTTCTGGGGGGGGGGGGATGGCTGGTCCTGTGTTTCTTTGGGGGGGACGGCTTGCCCTGTGTTTCGGGGGGGGGTGGGCAGCTGGTCCTGTGTTTCGGGGGCGGGGGGGCGGCTGGCCCTGTGTTTCTGTCCCGGGACGGCTAATGGTGAAGGGCGCTAATGAAGAGAGAGCACTGTGTGCATTAAAGCCGTTTCGTCCCCCAGACTCCCAGCTTTAACAGGGTCCGCCCGGAGAAGGGTCCCGTGTCGGGGGGGACCAGGCTGACCCTTTCGGGACGACACCTGGACGCGGGGAGCTCGGTGACCGTGTTCGTGGGCCAGGGGGAGTGTCTGTTCGTCAGGTGGGTGCAGCAGCGCTGTCAACTGATAGGCTAATACAAATGTGCAAGAAAATATGAAATGTGCCACAGACAGGATATTATGAGCAAAGGCACATTTACAGCTGCATTCACAATATGTGTGCAAATACACACACACACGTACTTACAAACACACATGCTCACACGTGCACTCGTGTACACACACACACACACATGCATGCACACACACACATGTACTTACAAACACACGTGCACTTGCGTACACACACGCACATGCATGCATGCACACACACGTACTTACAAACACACATGCTCACGTGTGCACTCGCGCACACACGCACACAAGTTTTAGAACATGGCATAATCTGTAATGGGGACTTGTGTAAAAGACAAACACAAACGCGAGGTGTGTGTGTGTGTGTGTGTGTGTGTGTGTGTGTGTGTGTGTGTGTGTGTGTGTTTCGGTTCCTGCAGGCGAAACAAGCGGGACATCGTCTGCGTGACCCCGCCCTCGCAGTCGGGCTCGGGCCCCTCCCCCATCAGGCTGCACATCGACAAGGCGGAGGTGACCAGCGCGGACACGCGGTACCTGTACACGGACGACCCCGCCGTCGCCAACATCGAGCCCAACTGGAGCATCATGAAGTGAGCCGCCCCGCCCCGCCGTCACCCCGGCAACGCTCGGAGCTCGTCCCGGGCCTAACAGGAAGTCCGTTAGCGCTAGAAACACCCCTCCGGCCAGCAGCCCTGCAGATTTGTAAATAAAATGGCGGTCCTGAGAACCGCGCTCGGATGGAGATGAGGTTCCATCGCGGAGCGTTCATCACGCTGCTCCTCAGTATAGCGGACAGGAACTTTATGAAGTCTAAAGTGCGTATGAAATCCTAATACGCTGCGCCCCGCGGGGCTGGCGCAAATGACCCCACTCGCTCAGAATCTCAGCCATTTACTGCCACCGCCACCCCCCCCCCCCCACCCACACACCTGCCCCTCCTCCTACCCCCCCTGCCCCCTCCCACCCCCCCCCCCCCCCCCCCCCCCCCCCCCCCCCCCCCCCCCCCCCCCCCCCCCCCCAACCCGAGCCAAACGAACCGGAACGACTGCTCACTGCGGCCAGACTTCTCTCTGATTCAGTGCAAATGGATTTTTGGATCGCGTTTCAGAAATTCTCCCACGTCGTGTCAAAAAAAAAAAACTCTCTGGCCGACGCGCGATTTACGGTCTTTGCCGTAACCGTGGTAGCGGCGGCTGTGCTTTATTGTGAGGTTTGCTGTAGCCGTGGTACTGTAGCGGTCGCTATGGCGACATTGTTCATTGTAAAGCCTGCGTTTGTGCGTTTGTGTTTCAGTGGAAGCACCTCCATCACCGTCACGGGCACCAACCTGCTCACCATCCAGGAGCCCAAAGTGCGAGCCAAGTATGGAGGGGTGGAGACCACCAACGTAAGTTCACCGGCCGTGCCTGTGATTGGCTATAACACAGCATGCGCTCCTTAACCTCATGACCTTTAACCTTTAACCTATCATAACCATGCCGAGAGCTCTCTTCAGTTGCCCTGCGTCCACAGCACAGTCCTATACTGAAACAGAAGCTCCATGAGATCATATGATCACAGTTGGATAGCAACAAGTGTGAAGATTGAAACTGGTGGACAACAGCACATAGAGCTGTGATGTATCATATGAAAGCTTATGTTTATGTTTCTCTAACCTGGGGGGGGCCAGATTCTAATCTCCAATCTGCAGGGGGGTGGATTCTATCCTTTAGGGGGGTGGATTCTAACCTGGGTGAGGGGCAGATTTTAACCTGCAGGGGGGTGGACTCTAACCTGCAGGGATTCTTCTCCTCGTTCTCTCCTCCCTCTCCAGGTGTGCAGTGTAGTGAACGAGTCGGTGATGACGTGTCTGGCCCCGGGCATCGTGTACACCAAACGGCAGGTGCCCGAGTCTGGCGTTCACCCGGACGAGTTCGGCTTCATCCTGGATCACGTGACCGCCTTGCTCATCCTCAACGGGACGCCCTTCACCTACTACCCCAACCCCACCTTCGATTCGCTGGGGAACTCTGGGATACTGGAGGTCAAGCCGGGCTCGCCCATCATCCTGAAAGTATGTGGAGTGTGTAGAGTAGCCCCGGTCCTGGAGATCTGTCGTCCTGTAGGTTTTCATTCCAACCCTAATAAACCGCCAACTCTTTCGACATCTTGAGATCTCGTTGAGCTGCTAATTAGAGAATCAGGTGTGCCAAATTAGGGTTGAAATGACAGCCTGCAGGACAGTAGATTTCCAGGAACAGGGCTGGGCAGACCCTGATGTAAAGTAATAAAGAAGTATAATGTGTAATGAAGTAATGGAACTGAATTTATACTTCAATATCCATTAGTAATATGGTGTTCTTGCAACAGTGATTTAATTTCGTTGGCTTGCAAATACGTTCTTGTTGAGGGGAGATGAAAGATGGCCTAATATTTCCTGTACACAGATTTTTCTGAAATGTTGCAGGCGAACTGACGTGATGAGTCCAAACCGTGGAACTGATCTCTCTCTCCTCCCTCTCCCTCTCTCTCCCCCCCCTCTCCTCTCCCTCCCTCTCCCCTCTCCCCCCCCCCTCTCTCCCTCCCTCTCCCTCTCTCCCCCTCCCTCTCTCTCGCTCTCTCTCTCTCTCTCTCTGTCTCTTTCTCCCCCCCCTCCCTCCCTCCCTCTCTCTCTCTCTCTCTCTCTCTCCCCCCCTCCCCCTCCCCCCTGTCAGGGAAAGAACCTCATCCCTCCCGCCCCCGGGAACGCCCGCCTCAATTACAGCGTTATGATTGGAGAAACCCCCTGTCTGTTAACCGTCTCCGAGTCGCAGCTGCTCTGCGACTCCCCCGACCTCACCGGGGAGCAGCGGGTCCTGGTGAGATTTCGGGAGATTTTTTTATACGCTTTTACTGTGTCGTTGTGATCAAACGTGACCGTGCGTACGTTCTGCTTCCCGATCGCCAGCTGATGTGCATTTTAAGGGATCGTTAAGAGATCACCCAGAAATATTTGTAACCTAGAAGCGCAGAGCTGGTAGCAAGTGTGTGAGCATCTACAAATGATTCTAAATGTCTTTGATTTGAACATATCCCTGATTTTCCCTAAAAAAAAGACGATATAGATGTATAACTATATTCAAATGTTATGTGCTGATAAAAATTGGTGCAATTGGACAGACTGAAACTAAATTGAAAACTTGGTTTGTGGATTACTTGGTGCCTTAGGGTACTGACACCGACCGGCGTGCCTGAACCAGTTCTCTGGCTGTCGGCTCCGGTCGCGACCCACCGACTGGTCCGAAACTCAATTTAACCCAATCGATAAGCGGCGACTGTGGAGAGAGGAGGAGGCGTCGACCAATCAGAGCGCAGATTAGAGCGGAGCGGGTGCTCAGTGGGGAGGTGTCGGCCATTTGCGCCGGCGGTGCGATCTCCTGGGCGGGCGAAGAGAGGCCCACCTGGAGCCGGGCCGGTCCGCGGTGTTAATCACCTGACCCCCCCCCCCCCCCCCCCCCCCCCGTATCGGACACCTTCCCGGGGCCTTTGTTTCTCGCTGCTCAATAATTAATGGCAGCGGGCGGGGGGGGGTGACGACGGCGGAAAGGTGAAAGTCGTTAGGCAGAGCCGCGGGGGGGCGGGGTTAATTGGCCCGTTGGCCTTCAGCGAAGGGCCGGATTCCCGCGGGACCCCCGCGCGGCGGAAACGCCCCCCAGCCCCGCCGCGGCGGCAGGTCGAAAAAACCGCTGCCCCCTGAGGCCCGCACCGCGCTCTGCTCCCCCCCCTTCCCAGCCCCGCCCGGCTGGTGAAAAAACCGCTCGCCGCGAGAATGAGACTCTCCCCTCTGAGGCCCGTCTTTGCTTCCCCCCCCCCCCCCCCCCCCCCCCCCCCCCCTCGCAGATTTTGGTGGGGGGGCTGGAGTACTCGCCGGGCACCCTGCACATCTACTCGGACAGCGCGCTGACGCTGCCCGCCATCATCGGCATCGGGGCGGGGGGCGGGGTCCTGCTCATCGCCATCATCGCCGTGCTCATCGCCTACAAGCGCAAGACGCGCGACGCGGACCGCACGCTGAAGCGGCTGCAGCTGCAGATGGACAACCTGGAGTCCCGGGTAGCGCTGGAGTGCAAGGAGGGTAAGGGCCGCAGCGTCCGTCTGCACACGCAACGCGTCCGTACACACGCAACGCATCTGTACACACGCAACGCATCTGTACATACGCAACGCATCTGTACACACGCAACGCATCTGTACACACAATACGTCTACACTCTCCGTTTGCACACGAAATACGTCTGTACACACGCAACACATCTGTACACTCTCCGTTTGCACACGCAACACACCTGTACACTCTCCATTTGCACACGAAATACGTCCGTACACACGCAACACGTCTGTACTCTCTACAGGGGCCTTATCTGTTTGCACAAGCAACACATCTGTACACTCTCCGTTTCCACACGCTACACATCTGTACACTCCATTTGCACACGCAACACACCTCTACACTCCATTTGCACACGCAACACACCTGTACACTCTCCATTTGCACACGCAACAGACCTGTACACTCCCTGTTTCCACACGCAACACACCTGTACACTCCATTTGCACACGCAACACACCTCTACACTCCATTTGCACACGCAACACACCTGTACACTCTGGATTTGCACACGCAACACGTCTGTACACTCCATTTGCACACGCAACACACCTGTACACTCCATTTGCACACTGAACACATCTGTACACTCTACAGGGGCCCCTCACACTGACCACAGCAGCAGCGCTATTAACCACAACATTCGCTGGACTCGCCATCCTTTCCGTGGCCCATTCAAGTCTTAATTCCTTCTGCGGAAAGCGTCCCTGTAAACGTGCACCTCACAATGTTATCTCATCCGCGGTGTGAAGCTGTGGGCTCGTACAAGCAACCGGACTGCAGCGAAAGAAAAAGAAAAGCTCGTTGTCGGTTCGTGTGTGTGTGTTTTGTTCACCTCACAACACAAGTTTATTTCGGGAGCGAATGGAGAATGGACTCCGCTGTGTTCCGTGCTCAAAACTGCCGGTTGTCAACGGTTTGGCTCTTAGTGACAGGTCGCAGAGAGAAAGAGAGAGGGAGGGAGGGAGAGAGTGACAGGTCGAGAGAGGGAGAGAGAGAGGAGAGAGAGAAAGAGAGAGAGAGAGAGAGAGAGAGAGAGGGAGTGGGAGAGAGAGAGGGAGGGGAGAGAGGAGAGGAAGGGAGAGAGAGAGAGGGAGAGAGGAGAGAGGAGAGAGAGACGTGGAGAGAGAGAGAGAGAGAGGGAGAGAGAGAGAGGAGAGGACAGGGAGAGCGAGAGAGGCCGAGAGGAGGAGAGAGGAGAGAGAGGAGGAGAGAGAGAGAGTAGGGAGGGAGGGAGAGAGGGGAGAGAGGAGAGAGGGAGAAAGAGAGAGAGGGAGAGGGCGATGAGAGAGAGAGGGAGGGAGAGAGAGGAGAGTGAGGTGAGAGAGAGGAGCGAGAGAGAGAGAGAGAGAGAGGAGAGGAGAGATCCTTGAGAGGAGGGAGAGGAGAGAGGGAGAGAGAGAGAGAGAGGGGTGAAAGTGCGGGCGTGGCGTCTCATTGTGTGCGCGTGAGACGAGAACCCCATCGTAATTATTTTTAACGCGGCGCCTAGGGGCCGTGCGAAAAATGGAGACGTTCACGTTTCTCACAAGTGTGCGAAGCAGACGGTGCCCAACAATAAGCGCTCCTGTGTGTGGGTGTGCAGGGGGGACGCATCGCGTCTGTTCCTCCTGAGAATGAGGCCCCGGGACACGCCTTATTTCCTCTTAGCTGGTGGAGCTGCACCTGCTCAAGGAAAAAGTGCCTCCTTTTGTTTCATGTGGCCACGCCCGTCCAGAAGTGTAATCGTGGCTGGAGCCGGACCGAGATAAAATGGTGGTCTGCTGTCACCCAGGCCTCATTTCACCAAACAAGACCAGGTTAAAACCTAGTGTATGGCTGGACCTAACACACGTGATCCGGCCGACCAATGGTGTAACTTCATCGCTCACTCACTCAGTCACAGACATTCGCGTTTGTAGGGCTGGCCCCGCTGTTGCGGTCCAGCCCAAAAAAAAGGAAATGCAATGTGTGCAGCCTAATATCTGTAAAATGTGGATCCTATTTTGTAGGAGTTCATGAAGGAATCGTGAGTCCATTCCCCCTGTACGTCTCGCAAAAATAAGAGCGGGGAACTTGCAGGAGAAATCAAAAGCGATTATTTTTATTCCCCTTCATCCCCCGTTCGTTTCACGGGGGAGTGTGCATGCACATCGAACGCGCTCTGTTCACGGAGGACGTGTCCCGGCAGGGCCTTCCTTCGTTCTGTACGCAGCACAGCAGAGTCGTAAATTTAATTGTTAAAAGCAGTTGTACAAAAGCAGTCCCCTAGCAGTAGTACAAGACACAAAGAAAACGCTGTCACACACGCATTCATCATATAGGCTGGACAAAATAATTACTCTCCAGTTAAAATTATTTTCTTGTCAGAGAACTTAAGGAAGACGTTTGGCGAAACATTATTTGACGTTCTTAAAATGTTTTCAGAACCCTGAATCCTAGCAGCTGAAATATTAAACGTTTTCGAACGGCACGTGTAGCACTCGTTTAAGGATGAACAGGATGTTTTTGTCTCGTGATCGTTGTTGAACTCTCGTGAACTTTGCTACGAGCCAAGCCGTCGCTCTTCTTCTCTGTTTAAGGAACGTGAATGGCAGTTGGTGGCAGTTGGTGGAGGAAGTCGGGTTTTGTGGCCGACCGTGAAGCGGGACCAAACTGACTTTGCGAGTCGCGAGTTTGGCGGTTTGCGGTTGGAACACGAGAGAGCAGTCTCGCGCAGTTTTCTCGCAAGGCGGCGGTTGGGGACGGGAGTTGTCGGAGACGTCCTCTTCCTGCATTTCACGCCGCCCCCGCCCTGTCCTTCCTGTCTCTCTCCCGCCTCAGCGTTCGCCGAGCTGCAGACGGACATCCAGGAGCTGACCAACGACATGGACGGCGTGAAGATCCCCTTCCTGGAGTACCGCACCTACACCATGAGGGTCATGTTCCCTGGCATCGAGGAGCACCCCATCCTCAAAGAGCTGGACGTAAGGCCTGGTTGCTAGGAAACACGCACGTGTAACATCCTAACCCTAACCCCATCCCCAAAGAGCTGGACGTAAGGCTGGTTGCTAGGAAACGCGCACATGTGAAACCCTAACCCTAACCCCATCCTCAAAGAGCTGTACGTATGGCTGGTCGCTAGGAAACGCGCACATGTGAAACCCTAACCCTAACCCCATCCTCAAAGAGCTGTACGTATGGCTGGTCGCTAGGAAACACTATGAAACAAAATGTCTGCCATTGTTTTATGATACCTATTTAGTGGCTGTTTTTAGACTGCAAATTTGGTTTGGTTTGATATTGTTGTGCAACAAGTTTGCTGCGTAGTCATCCAGTGTTTGACTGAATTTATACGGCTGTGAAGTTGTCTTGCCTCTGTTGCTACTGCTTACCATCAAGGACAATGGAAATACGTTTTTAACTTTATTGTGTTATCCTTGACAATGCAAGACTTTGTCTTTTATCAGTTATGTCCAATATAACAAAATAACTAACTGACTAGCTAAGGGAACCTCGATCACAGGCCTGAGGCCTTCTTCAGGGCCTGAAGCATCTGTGGCCTCCTTCCAGGAGCTCTTCAGCCATGGCACCACATTGCTTTTAATTCATTTAGTGGCACTGGTTTAAAACCACTGCCCCCCCCCCCCCCCCAAAATAAAACGAATGAATAAATAATATCCTTGTCTACTGTCTAAAAGAATCTCCACAGATTCTCGGCTGGCCACCGCACTCGGCTGTCTGAGTGGTGAGGTTCCAAACAACCGCTTTTCCGTCCGTCCTTCTCTTAATTAAAGCCCGTGACGGAGGGAAATCGGGGAACCCCACGCAGCCGCTGTGCACTGCTCCCGTAGAAACGCTTCGGTGCTCGGGACAAACCTTTAGAAAATGGAAACTGCGGGGATGCTCGCTGTACTGTAGCTTTATTCCGCGCACAGCGTGTTGAGGGGGAAGGGGTGTCAGATACCTGCAGGACTGGAGTTCACACTGAAGACAACAGCTTTTTAATTTATTATTTTTAGCACTTTTTCCCTGATGTCTCTGATTTTCACTCATCCTCTGTCCCTTACATCCCCCCCCCCCCCCCCCCCCCCCCAGTCTCCCGCCAACGTGGAGAAGGCCCTGCGTCTCTTCAGCCAGCTGCTGCACAACAAGATGTTCCTGCTCACCTTCATCCACACGCTGGAGGCCCAGCGCTCCTTCTCCATGCGCGACCGCGGCAACGTGGCCTCCCTCCTGATGGCGGCGCTGCAGGGGCGCATGGAGTACGCCACCGTGGTGCTCAAGCAGCTGCTGGCCGACCTCATCGAGAAGAACCTGGAGAACCGCAACCACCCCAAGCTGCTGCTCCGGAGGTGCGGCCTCTCCCTCTGCGGCCCGTTCATGTGCGGTCGGAATGCTCTCGGCTGAACGTTCTAATGCTGATGTCACAATCGCTACTGGCAACTGAAAGCAATGAGAGTTCTAGAACACTCACTTAGAATTTTGAAGAATAAAAAAAAAAACAGCCCAGTAAACCCTACTCTCTTCAATTGGTTAATAATAATCATGTGTTTAATCAGTGTTGCTATTACCCTAATGAATATTTAAATGAATATGTGTATATTTAATGCAGGAGGTCAAAGAGTAATAATAATTGTAAACTAAATTATGTTAACACAGGGCTCTTCATTCAGGGTGGTTAAAGGATGGAAAATAAAAAGACGCCATTAAAACACAAGTGGTAGCTGGAGAGCACCGGCAGCTTCCTGTAGATAGAGGGCTAGCACAGGGGAAGCGGGTCAAACACTGTCAGAGGAATTATAAGCAAACCCTCATTAGTATTGCATGTTTTTAGGGCCTTGACCCTGTATTAACTTAACGGCAGTGAATTATAAAGGAAGCTTAAATGTAATCAATAAAAATATATGGAGAGATAATGACTTGAATTCTAAAAGCAACTGGTAGTCCATGTCAGGAACTGGCGTTGCAGAAACTATTGTGTGTGTGGTGTGTGTGTGTCTGTGTCTGTGTCTGTGTGTGTGTGTGTGTGTCTGTGTGCATGTGTGTGTTTGTGTGTGTGGTGTGTGAGTGTGTGTTGTGTGTGTTGTGTGTGAGTGTGTGTGTGTGTGTGTGTGTGGTGTACTTGTGTGTGTGTGTGTGTGTGTGTGTGTGTGTGTGTGGGGTTTGTGTGTGTGTGCATGTGTGAGTGTGTGGTTTGTGTGTGTGGTGTACGTGTGTGTGTGTGTGTGTGTGTGTGTGTGTTTGTGTGGTGTGTGGCATGCGTGACTGTGCACATTAAACTGACCAGTAGGTCCTCCTCTCCCCTCCCCTCCCCTCCCCTCCCGTCCAACAGAACGGAGTCTGTGGCGGAGAAGATGCTCACAAACTGGTTCACTTTCCTGCTGCATCGATTCCTCAAGGTGAGTGTGCCTGCTGATCGCCGGGCTGATCTTACCTGCTGCTCCCACACTGATCAGTGTCCTATTCACTCTCCACTCAGTAATGCTGTCACTGTTCTGTAATGATGGCTAAAAAAAAAACTAGAGCCAGGGCTTGGGTTACAGTGTGAGTTGTTATTTTTTGGTTTGGTACCTCAGTCGTGGAGCTTGTTGCCTTTCGTGAAAGGAAGAAATCCCTTTCCTTTTGGGGTTCACATGTGCACTGCTTCTCGGTCACGGTGTTGGCTCTCACTGTTGGTGCTTTTAAGTTTGGCTGTGCCCAAGAAAAATAATTTAATTAAGTTTGAAGTTCAGCGTGCGCGGTGGACCTGGAGGCATAGAAGAGAAAATAAGATGTTTGGTTTTTCACAATTAGATCAGTTTTGTAAACAAATCTAAGTGAATGTTATAAATTAAATTTAGTGAATGATGTCAGATCATTAAATGGTTGTGCTGAGATACTGATCTGAGGAACCAGGAACGCAGTGTTTTTTAAATTCTTGTTTTTGAGGGATTGGGGGGGATCGATTTTTTTTTTTTTTTTTTTTTCCGGGGAACACAAATGATATAATTTTGTACTGTCTGTGCCCGTCTGTGTTAGTGTTAGAAAGCGCACAGTCCTTACATTTGTCTTTTTCATTAAGACCATGGAAGTCTGGTCCATTGTATTTGCAGACTCTTAAGTGGCTACTGGAATTTGCTTCTGGACGTGCTCCAAGCGTATTTAAGTTACATCAGTGCAGATGTTAAAGTGTTTTGACCCCCATCTCAATCGACCACAAGTGGAATTTTCTCTGCCTGCTAAATTTCACAAAGGGTTTTTTTTTTTTTTTTTTTTTTTTTTTTGCCGTTTCATTTCAGAATCATTTACTAATTTCATGCGGTGAGAGTAGCAAAAAAAAAAGGTCAAATTCTTCACTCAAGCGCCCATTCTTAATCACTTATTCTTATGATAAAATATGTTTTTGAAAGCGTGATTAGTATCCTACATGCTGAAATTCGGGGGGGGGGGGGGGGAGGGGGGGGAATAAACCTTACAAAAAAGAGGCCCCGTGAGCCAAGACAAATCCTCCCTTTTTTGAGGTAAAAGAGCTCAGTAGCGTAATTAATATAAAATCCCGACAAGCCTTTGGGGGGAAAAAAAAAAATTTCATTTACCGCTCCCAAAAAAAATGGCCCGAGTCCGTCAGGAACGCTCAGCGATAACGCGGCGAGCCTTTTTCAACCGACGCCCGGATCTGAACACGAGAACCAGGCCGCAATCCGGCGGCGCGGCGGAGATAGCACGAGGCTAAGCGCGATAAGCGCGTCTGCGTGCGTTCGTTCGTTCGTTCGTTCGGCTGGCGAAGGTTTGGGGGGCTCCCCCTGCTCGTGTGTGGCTGGTGCGCGGGGGGGGATGTCACACTGTAATTAATAATGTCAAGTTAATCGTGCCTAAGGACTAAATCATAGTGTTCTCTCAGTATCACGCTTTAGGCATCAAAAGCTTTTAAGTGGGTAATTGGTGACTTCCGCTCTCCTCACAAGCGCTGTTTGGAATGAAGAGTGATTACCCATCTTGCCCCCACTCCCTCTGTGTGTGTGTGTGTGTCTCCTCCTGCCCGCCCCCTTTCTCCCTCCCTCTCTCCCTTCCTCCCTCCCTCCTCCCTCTCTCTCTCTCTCTCCCGTCCTCTCCTTTCTCCCACTCTCTGCTTTTCCTCTCTCGCCTTCCTCCTGAATTTCTCATGTAAATCCTCGTCTGTCCATCTTGCTACTTTTTCCTCTTCCCTTCTCTCTCTCTCTCTCTCTCTCTCTCTCTCTCTCTCTCTCTCTTCTGTACCCCTCCCTCTTTCATCTGCTCCAATTTTCTCTCTCCCTCTCCTAATTCCCTTTCCTCTTTCTCCTGGCCCCCCCCCCTCTTTCTCTCTGCTCCCCTCTACCTTTTTTTCCCCCCATCTCTCCTGTTTTCCATCTCTATAACAGGAGCGTGCCTGGAGCCTCTGATCATGCTGTACTGTGTGTGTGTGTGTGTGTGTGTGTGTGTGTGTGTGTGTCTCACCCCTCTCTCTCTCTCTGTTACAGGAGTGTGTTGGAGAGCTGCTCTTCATGTTGTAGTGTGTGTGTGTGTGTGTGTGTGTCTCACCCCTCTCTCTCTCTCTGTAACAGGAGTGTGCAGGGGAGCCTCTCTTCATGCTGTACTGTGTGTGTGTGTGTGTGTGTGTGTGTGAGTGCGTGTGCATGCGTGTGTGTGTGTCTCACCCCTCTCTCTCTCTCTGTAACAGGAGTGTGCAGGGGAGCCTCTCTTCATGCTGTACTGTGTGTGTGTGTGTGTGTGTGTGTGTCTCACCCCTCTCTCTCTCTCTGTAACAGGAGTGTGCAGGGGAGCCTCTCTTCATGCTGTACTGTGTGTGTGTGTGTGTGTGTGTGTGTGTGTGTCTCACCCCTCTCTCTCTCTCTCTGTAACAGGAGTGTGCAGGGGAGCCTCTCTTCATGCTGTACTGTGTGTGTGTGTGTGTGAGTGTGTGTCTCACCCCTCTCTCTCTCTCTCTGTAACAGGAGTGTGCAGGGGAGCCTCTCTTCATGCTGTACTGTGTGTGTGTGTGCGTGTGCGTGTGTGTGTGTGTGTCTCACCCCTCTCTCTCTCTCTGTAACAGGAGTGTGCAGGGGAGCCTCTCTTCATGCTGTACTGTGTGTGTGTGTGTGTGTGTGTGTGTGAGTGAGTGCGTGTGCATGCGTGTGCGTGCGTGTGTGTGTGTCTCACCCCTCTCTCTCTCTCTGTAACAGGAGTGTGCAGGGGAGCCTCTCTTCATGCTGTACTGTGCCATTAAGCAGCAGATGGAGAAGGGCCCCATCGACGCCATCACTGGAGAGGCCCGCTACTCCCTGAGCGAGGACAAGCTCATCCGCCAGCAGATCGACTACAAACAGCTGGTGCGTCTCCCGGGGCAACCGCACGATGCCGCCGCCACCACCGCCGCGGCGCTCCAGAGCAGCTTGAACCGCCTCGCCCCCCCCCCCCCCCCCCCGGTGGCAGACCCGCCGGGTTCCAAATCCCGCGAAAAAAATGGGCCCGGGCCCATGCGCCCCCGTCCGCTGGCACCTCGCTCTCTCCCTCTCTCTCTCTCCCGCGCTCCGCGAGCGCTCACTCGCTCGCTCGCAAAACGGAGACCAGGAAATATTAGGAGGCGAGAAAGAGAGCTGGCGCCAGGCCGTGTGGCATAAGGCTGCGTTTCTGGCCCCATCGCCCCCTAGTGGTAGAGCTTTTATTTGCGCTCGGCTGCGTTTCTGGCCCTGTCGCCCCCTAGTGGTAGAGCTTTTATTTGCGCTCGGCGGCGTTTCTGGCCCCGTCGCCCCCTAGTGGTAGAGCTTTTGTTTGCGCTCGGCTGCCTTTCTGGCCCCGTCGCCCCCTAGTGGTAGAGCTTTTATTTGCGCTGTCCGCGCAGCGAGTGGCATGGCCCGGGGGTTCCACGGCTGGCGTGCGCCAATACCGCCAACAACCCTCTTTACCCGAGAGGAGATGTGAGGGTGAAAGGGAAGTGTTGCTTTCTTTTTTTTTTTTTTTAAAGTAATGATTTATGGACCCGTTGTCCAATATGTCACCGGGTATCGAAGGAAGAGCAAGTTCTCGGCTCGAGCGAGCAAGCAAGCGCACTGTTGATTGGTTCGATGGGAACGCGCTGTCGATTGGTTCGATAGGGAGGCAGGGACACGGGGGCGTGGAACGAAGACAACCCCCCCCCCCCCCCAACCCCCCCTCCGAACGCTCTTGCCACTCGCTCACTCGCTCGCTCACACACCGACTCGGAGTGAGTCTCACAGAAGCAGGAATTCGCTGAGCTCGGGAAAGCGGCGCTTCTCCAGCACGCTGCTCGGGGTCTGTGGGGCCCGGCTGGCTGAGCTTCGCGCTGGCGGTAAACAGTAAGCACCGCCCGCCAACGCGTATGATTTACTCAGCGGTGCAGTGCGGCCCCCGTCCACTTCCTCATAAAAGTGCCCGGGGCCCCCGCAGAGGCGAGGCGGGGGGGGGGGGGGGGTTAAGTTATAAAGACGGTGCCGGAATTCTCCAAAATCACCTTCAATTCATTATTTGTGGAGCGTGGGGGGGGGGGGGGGTTGTGGGGGGGTGGGGCTGGTGGTGGGGGGGGGTGCAAATAAGAGACACAGTGGTGTGAGGCTGAATGATGCGATGGAAATAGGACCCGCTCCTCTCCTCCTCCTCCTCCTCCTCCTGCTCGCGAAGCGCGGCCGCGATGTAACGAGTGCAGCACTTCCTTTTCAGCCGGTGGAGGGATCGATAGCCGCCGCCGCCGCCGCGCTGGCAGATGTCAGGAGATCGCCGCTAAAGAAATAAGACCTGTCCCTGAAGTGCTGTCTGTTTTACGGGCCCCCCCCCGGGGACCCCCCGCTGGAGGTCAGAGGTCACGGCAGAGCATAGTTTTACCCGGCTGTGTAAACCCATTACAGCTCCCCTACTGTATCTCATCTTCGTCCCGCACAGTTCAGAGTGACTGAGATTAAGTGAAATTCGTCAGTGTGGTAATAGAGCCGCGACCCCCCCCAATTCCCCCCCCCCCCCCCCAATAACTGTAAGTTTTCCCACTCCTGATTGGTGCACAGTCCCCTAAGGTCATCTCTGTTATCCCGTCAAACCCAATGTGGCTTCTTGGGTTGAGTCTTGACTTTTATTCAGGCTGTGATGCGCACACACGCACATACACACACACAAGCACATGCACACACACACACACACACACACACACACTCGCACTCACACACACACGCACATTCTCACTCACATAAACTCGCACACACACACACACACACACCACTGTGGAACATATTTACCGTTACAGTTAAGTGCACCCAAAGCACCCGAGAAATTCTCTGAGGCGTCAGGCTCGTATTCACCCCCCCCCCCCCAGCCCCCCCCCCCCCCCCCCCCCCCCCCCCCGGCGCCAGCATTCATGGCAGATTCTCCACCCCGCTAATCCACTGTCCAAAAAAAAAAAAGCGGCTCCCAGTCCCCCCTTTCCCTAAATATAACTTGTCTGCGGTTCCTTGAGAATTCTTTAATTTGCTGTGTAATTGGTTTTTAATCAGAAACGCTCCACTTGTTAAATATTTTCTCTTTTGCGTGGCGGAAGGGGGGGGGGGGGGAGAAATTGACTTTGCTAATGATCAGTGAGTGGCGTTTGCCGCAGATGTCCCGTCCCCCCCCCCCCCCCCCCCCCCCCCCCCCCCCACCAGCTCCCGTGCCAGATGCCCGTTGCTTTAATCACCTGCTTAACGCACCGAGGACACAATGAATTTACACGGGGTGTCAGCAGCGCGCTCGGCGGACGCTCGCCGAGTTTAAATAAACGAAAGGGAAGTGTAGCGGTAATGACGGCGGCGGCGGGCCCGGGATGTTGCACGTCTCCCGGTTTTTTCGGGAACGCCCGTTAGCTTGTGTCCGCTGTTCGAACGGCGGGCGTTAGCCGTGTCGGGCTCCGTGTTAAACGTTATTGATATCTGGTAAATTTCCCTGGATACAGGAGGCCATCGCTTACCTAAGCCCGGTGAATGTTTTCCGCCCGTATGTGTGTGTCCACGGCATACAGGTTTTACATGTTTGAATGTGGAGACCAGGTAGTGTTTCCTTACAAACATAGTTGTGGTAGTAGCAGCAGTAGCAATAGCAGCAGCACTAGTAGTAGTAGTAGCCGCAGTAGTAGTAGCAGCAGTATCAGTATCAGTATCAGTAGCAGTAGCAGTAGTAGTAGTAGCATTAGCAGCAGCACTAGTAGCAGTAGTAGCCGCAGTAGTAGTAGCAGCAGTATCAGTAGCAGTAGCAGCAGTAGCAGCAGTAGTAGTAGCAGTAGCAGCAGTAGCAGTAGCAGCAGTAGTAGTAGCAGTAGCAGCAGTAGTAGTAGCAGCAGTATTAGTAGCAGTAGCAGCAGTTGTAATAGCAGTAGCAGTAGGAGCAGTAGTATCAGTAGCAGTAGCAGCAGTAGTAGCAGTAGCAGCAGCAGTAGCAGCAGCACTAGTAGTAGCAGTAGCAGTAGCAGCAGTAGTAGCAGTAGTAGCAGTAGCAGCAGTAGTAGTAGCAGTAGTAGCAGTAGCAGTAGCAGCAGTAGTAATAGCAGTAGCAGTAGGAGCAATAGCAGCACTCATATCAATCCACATTTTACAGTTTTATTTAGCAGACTCTTGTCCAGAGCAAAGTTACAAGGCTACTGTGGCTTCATGTTATATTAAGTACATAAAACATGAAGGAAAATAATCCAGGTACAGTTTGCAAGCTACTGTAGCATGACTGTGAATATGCATCAAAATAATGAAAATTAAGGACGTAATCAGTAATCACGCAGTTTGTGTTCTCCTGAGTTCCATCTGTATATAGCACTAGTGTCTCCATACAGTAGATCCTAATGATGATCTATGGCAGCATTTTTTACACATGTTTTACAACAGACAAATGCCATCTTCACCAATACGATGCTGTGGTCTGTATGCTACTACATTTGAGCCCAGAAGGTATCAGTGGATGTGTACATAAAATAAAAGATATAACTTCCCGAGCCTCCGTTTGGACACTGCAGACATTTTTCTTGTTGATCGGTAGCTCAGAGCTACTCTCGCTGGCTCAGAGCTACTCTCGCTAGCACTGAGCTACTCTCGCTAGCTCTGAGCTACTCTCGCTAGCACTGAGCTACTCTCGCTAGCTCAGAGCTGCTCTCGCTAGCTCTGAGCTACTCTCGCTAGCACTGAGCTACTCTCGCTAGCACTGAGCTACTCTCGCTAGCTCTGAGCTACTCTCGCTAGCTCTGAGCTGCTCTCGCTAGGTCAGAGCTGCTCTCGCTAGCTCAGAGCTACTCTCGCTAGCACTGAGCTACTCTCGCTAGCTCAGAGCTACTCTCGCTAGCACTGAGCTACTCTCGCTAGCTCTGAGCTACTCTGTATTCTTCCCTAGTTACAGGCTTTGATTACGTAATAAAAAAAGTTAACCGAAAACAATCTTACTGTGATACTGGGTTTAGCTGAAGAGGAAATGTTTTCATTTGTATGTCTAATTCTCAGAAAGGCTATAATTTAAAAAATGTGCCTAAAAGAAGGCAGTTAAACCTGTTATTTTGGTCACAAAATATAACATCTTTGCACAATTAACCCCCCCTGCACATACAAGTTTATGTTAAAAAAGGTTCTGCATTTATAAAGTGTTTTTTAAAAAAAAAAAAGGGGGGGTGGGGGCAGTCCACTGTACATTCTGTGACACCTGGTTGAGCCGGGAGATGGACTGCCTGGGATCATTGGGAATTGGATTTTCTGCCAATTTGCCCTCAGCCTCGTACGGCTTCGCTCTCCGCCCGCTGTGCGCGAGAAATCCCGGCGATCAATGAAGCGGAGAGCGGCAGTTCTCTTATTGTCCCTCTGCAGTCACTAATAAATATTTGCAGGTGTCAGACTAAGTATTTGCGGCCTTCAAATTCAATTTCGCCAAACGACCGTTTTGTAGCGTTATTGAATAACCGCGGGTTTGTGTGCAGAGGGGTCTCGCTGTTAATTCAGCCGAGATCGCCGCCGATTTTAAAGCCATATCCGCAATCATAAATGGAAATCCAAACAGACCTTAGGAGAGTTCCAGGAGCTCCGAACGCTTAATTATGTCGTTGGTGTATCGAAATTCTCCTTTTTTGCAATTAAGAGATTAAGAAATGGGTCAAGGGCGGCAGGTGCTTTATAACATTTTATTAATTTTATTATTTTTAAAAATAATTTCTGTGCGTACACGTGAGCTGTGTTCTGGAGTACCTGTGTGGTGTGCCCTACTTGCTGGGCGAATTTCAAGAGCCTGGTCCCCCCCCCCCCCCCCCCCCCCCTTCTGTCTGCATAGTGGATCTGAAGTCTGTAAATAGTAAATGGACTGCATTTATATAGCGCTTTTATCCAAAGCGCTTTTTCCAATTGATGCCTCTCATTCACCCATTCACACACACACACTCACACCCTAACGATGAAAGGCTGCCACGCAAGGCACCAATCAGCTCGTTGGGAGCAATTAGGGGTTAGGCGTCTTGCTCAGGGACACTTCGACACGCCCAGGGCGGGGGATCGAACCGGCAACCCTCCGACTGCCAGACAACTGCTCTTACCTTCTGAGCTACGTCGTCCCTGTAGATGTGGGGAAAATATACCCCAGACTGCAGAATTATTCTGTGATCTTTGATATGACAATGAGAGCACTAGCTAGCGTGGCTAATGGGTAAGACTACATGGAAAGTAATTGTGCAAAAATACGACAGATTAAATAAGACCCTGCCATCGCTGTTGAATGGGGTGTGGCTTTGTTAGGGTCGTAATGAAAACCTACAGGACAGACCTGGGTCAAATACGTATTTGTTTTGGATTCAAATACTTTTCTGGGCTCTGTTGATCTTGCCTGGTGTAATTGAGCCTACCAATATGACCAGAAGGCGGGGTTTGCATTTTTTGAGCTATGTCGCCCTGTATATAACCCCCCTTCCTCCTCCCTCCTCTTCCTCAGACGCTGATGTGCATTCCCCCGGAGGGTGAGGCGGGCACGGAGGTCCCGGTGAAGGTGCTGAACTGCGACACGGTGACGCAGGTGAAGGACAAGCTGCTGGACGCCGTGTACAAGGGCATCCCCTTCTCCCAGAGGTCCCAGGCCGAGGACATGGACCTGGGTGAGAGAGAGAGAGAGAGCCTCCATTTACAGGGCATTCTGGGATATCTGTACCTCCAGGGTTATTATGGGCAGTAAGAAAAAAAGCACGGTTAAGGTGGTGGACACCCCCCCCCATCCTACAATGCAGTATTTAAATAAGACTGCAATTCTAAAAACTTTTCTTTTTTTTTTTTTTTTTGAGTAATCCCCTTAACCCATCTCTCCCCCCGCAGATTTTGCGGCATTTTTTTTGGATGTGGAAATCTGTGAAATCTATGGAGAGGATAAACCTCTTGAGATGAATCATCTTAATTTCAAGAGTGTCCTAAAAAATTCCTTCCTCCAAAAAGATTTGGTTGAATGTGTAGGTGGTCATGGCAAATTAAAAATAAAAAAAATAATTTATACATTTCAGTTTGAGTTACAGAAGTTTAGAGATATGAGTGAAGATTTCACTAAGTCTGCTTCTTTTCTGGCCAGAATGGCGACAGGGACGTCTGACCCGGATCATTCTCCAGGATGAAGACGTCACCACCAAGATAGAGAGCGACTGGAAGAGACTGAACACCCTGGCACACTACCAGGTACCACAACACCTGTACGGCACACACACACACACACCTGTATGGCAGACACACACACACACCTGTACGGCAGACACACACACACACCTGTACGGCAGACACACACACACACACCTGTATAGCACACACACACACCTGTACGGCACACACACACCTGTCAGGACACAGACTCATTTACACTCACGTATGCCAGCAATACACACGTGTGCACACACACACCTGTCAGGACACAGACTCATTATGCTCGCCTTTGCCAACACTCACAAACACACACTTGCACACACACATACCTCTAAGGACGGAGACTCATTTACGCTCATGTTTGCCGTCATCGCATGCACAAACACACACACCAAAATGCACACACACACACACACACACACCAAAATGCACACACACACACACACACACACCAAAATGCACACACACACACACACACCAAAATGCACACACACATATACATATACACAAACACACACACACACCAAAACGCACGCACACACATATACATACACATACATACCCACACACACGCACGCACACACACAAGCATTAAGGTTCTTCTCATATTCTGAGCGTATGCCACTTCTCAGCTATTCCACACACACTCTGAAAGCCCAGTGCAGTGAGAACAGACTCTAATGCAGAATCCCATTTTCCAGTGTAAGAGTGTTCTTCTTTTTTTTTTTTTTTTTTTTGCGTTTCTGCGGTAACGTACCTGCGGTCTCCAGGTAACGGACGGCTCCCTGGTGGCCCTGGTCCAGAAGCAGGTCTCGGCCTACAACATCGCCAACTCCTTCACCTTCACCCGCTCCCTCAGCCGCTACGGTGAGAGACACGCCCCCTTCCGTCGCCATGGCAGCGCGGCGGCTCGTACCCGCCAATGCGTGATCTCGCCTCTGCCACACACACACGGATCATGAGTATAGAGCAGGAACACGCGCGTGTGTGTGTGGCTCCGTTTCACATGTAACACAATCCGCAACGCAAAATTATCAGAGACGATCACGCCTAAAAGAACGATGTGTTGTTAATGAGGTCGCTAAAACGACACGTTGTTATTCCTCAGGATCGGGGATCTTATACAGTCCACACAGTGATGGATTTTTAGATCCACGGTAGAAGCATATTCGTCATTGCATACCAATACGAATTAAGATCCATCCATCCGTTCTCTAACCGCTTAGTCCAAGTGAGGGTCACGGTGGCAATTAGGATGAATTAAGATGCTTTTTATAAATTGTTGGGGACCGCTCTGGAATAGTATTTTGATAAAAATAACAATAATAATAGCTTGAAGCTAAAGCTACCTAATAGACCCCTCACCCCGCTCTTGTGCTGTAATGCACGGAATGTCCCCTGCCCTGACCGGGGGTCACATGCCCCCCCCCACAGAGAGCCTCCTGAGGACGTCCAGCAGCCCGGACAGCCTGCGTTCCCGCGCCCCCATGATCACGCCCGACCAGGAGACCGGCACCAAGCTCTGGCACCTGGTCAAGAACCACGAGCACGCGGACCAGCGCGAGGGGGACCGCGGCAGCAAGATGGTGTCCGAGATCTACCTGACGCGCCTGCTGGCCACCAAGGTAAGCCCCTTTATCTGGAGATCTACCTGACCCGCCTGCTCGCCACCAAGGTAAGCCCCTTTATCTGGAGATCTACCTGACCCGCCTGCTGGCCACCAAGGTAAGCCCCTTTATCTGGAGATCTACCTGACCCGCCTGCTCGCCACCAAGGTAAGCCCCTTTATCTGGAGATCTACCTGACCCGCCTGCTCGCCACCAAGGTAAGCCCCTTTATCTGGAGATCTACCTGACCCGCCTGCTCGCCACCAAGGTAAGCCCCTTTATCTGGAGATCTACCTGACCCGCCTGCTGGCCACCAAGGTGAGCCCCTTTATCTGGAGATCTACCTGACCCGCCTGCTCGCCACCAAGGTAAGCCCCTTTATCTGGAGATCTACCTGACCCGCCTGCTCGCCACCAAGGTAAGCCCCTTTATCTGGAGATCTACCTGACCCGCCTGCTGGCCACCAAGGTGAGCCCCTTTATCTGGAGATCTACCTGACCCGCCTGCTCGCCACCAAGGTGAGCCCCTTTATCTGGAGGTCTACCTGACCCGCCTGCTCGCCACCAAGGTAAGCCCCTTTATCTGGAGATCTACCTGACCCGCCTGCTGGCCACCAAGGTGAGCCCCTTTATCTGGAGATCTACCTGACCCGCCTGCTGGCCACCAAGGTAAGCCTGGAGATCTACCTGACCCGCCTGCTCGCCACCAAGGTAAGCCTGGAGATCTACCTGACCCGCCTGCTGGCCACCAAGGTAAGCCCCTTTATCTGGAGATCTACCTGACCCGCCTGCTCGCCACCAAGGTAAGCCTGGAGATCTACCTGACCCGCCTGCTGGCCACCAAGGTAAGCCCCTCATCTGGAGATCTACCTGACCCGCCTGCTCGCCACCAAGGTAAGCCTGGAGATCTACCTGACCCGCCTGCTGGCCACCAAGGTAAGCCCCTTTATCTGGAGATCTACCTGACCCGCCTGCTGGCCACCAAGGTAAGCCCCTTTATCTGGAGATCTACCTGACCCGCCTGCTGGCCACCAAGGTAAGCCCCTTTATCTGGAGATCTACCTGACTGGCCTACTGGCCACCAAGGTGAGCCTTGTCCAGTCGCCAGCAACACTTGCCTCTTGTCTTCTCTGGCTTACTGAGGAGAAGGAGGAGGGTGAGCTTGTGAGGAAGGTGAGGGTGTTGAGCTTGTAGCTCTTTCATCAAATCTCTTGTAATCATGCCTCACTTCTAGTCTGACTTGACATAACTTTACTGACGTAGCCAGTGCTTTGCTGTGTGAACTAAACTTGATGTACATGGATGTGAATTGTACCTTATCTGACCTGTAAAAATGTAAATGTAAATAAAATGCAAAGTGAGCAGAGGCGTGGTTCGGACCCCGCGCACCCCCGTAAGCGTGTCCCCCCCCCCCATCCTGTCCCGCCACAGGGCACGCTGCAGAAGTTCGTGGACGACCTGTTCGAGACGGTCTTCAGCACGGCCCACCGGGGCAGCGCCCTGCCGCTCGCCATCAAGTACATGTTCGACTTCCTGGACGAGCAGGCGGACCGCCGGCAGATCAGCGACCCCGACGTGCGGCACACCTGGAAGAGCAACTGGTGAGCGCCGGACCCCCCTGGGGGGGGGGGGGGGGTCCCGGGGTGCTATTGGGCGATTTTTGTGTTCCCCGCGTTTCCTCGTTCATGTGCAGTACTGGCTCAGCCCGCTTCCTGAGGGGGCGGGGCCACCTGCATGGGGGGGGCGGGGACTACGAAAGGTGTCGTTAAGACCGCGCGTTTCGGGTTTGCCAGACTCGGCGAGCACTCTCTCCGGCGCTACAGCGCACCGGGGGGGGGGGGGGGGTCCTGTTTCAGGCCCTCGTTTTGAGGGGCTTTGATGTGCCCGCCCACCCGCTCCCGAAACGCATCGATCAAAGCGCCGCCTCCGTCTGCCTCGGAGCAGACGCGTGTTACCCCCCCTCAGCTCCTTTCTGTCCCGTCCTCACGCCCAGCACGGACTCACAGACTGTCTTTTTTGTTGTCTCTCTTGCTCTCTCTCTCCCTGTCTCTCTGTCACTCCCTCCCTCTCCCTCTTCCCCCTCTTCCTCTCTCTCTTTCTCTCTCTCTCTAACTCTCCCTCTCTCTAACTCCCTCCCTCCCTCTCTCCCTCCCTCTCTCTCTCTCTCTCCCTCTACCTCTCTCTCTCTCCCTCTCTCTCTCTAACTCTCTCTCTCTCTAACTCTCCCTGCCTCCCTCTCTCTCTCTCTCTCTCTCTCTCTCTCTCTCTCTCTCTCTCTCCTCTCTCTCTCTCTCTCTCTCTCTCCCTCTCTCTCTCCCTCCCAGCCTCCCGCTGAGGTTCTGGGTGAACGTGATCAAGAACCCGCAGTTCGTCTTCGACATCCACAAGAGCAGCATCACGGACGCCTGCCTGTCAGTGGTGGCCCAGACCTTCATGGACTCCTGCTCCACCTCCGAGCACCGCCTGGGCAAGGACTCGCCCTCCAACAAGCTGCTCTACGCCAAGGACATCCCCAACTACAAGAGCTGGGTGGAGAGGTGGGACGCTGTGCGGTGTCACTGTCTACTGTAGGGCTGCCCAACCTGGTATCACTGTCCACTGTAGGGCTGCCATTACATTACATTACAGGCATTTAGCAGACGCTCTTATCCAGAGCGACTTACACAACTTTTACATAGCATTTTTACATTGTATCCATTTATACAGCTGGATATATACTGAAGCAATTTCGGTTAAGTACCTTGCTCAAGGGTACAACGGAAGTGTCCTATCCGGGAATCGAACCTGCGACCTTTCGGTTACAAGCCCAGTGCCCAACCTAGTATCACCCTCTACAGCAGGGCTGCCCAACCCTGCTCCAGCAGATCTACCATTCTGTTGGTTTTCATTTGAACTCTTAATTTGGCACACCTGATTCTGCTAATTATGAGCTCATTAAGATCTCTAGCTGCTGAATGAGGTGTGTTTTGTTAGGACTGGGGTGTAAGCCAACAGGATGGTAGATTTCCAGTGACAGGGTTGGGCATCCCTGTTGAATGACTTTGTGCTTTTGTCTTTGTCTGTTTTGACTGTCTTTTAAAAAAATGTATTATGTATTTTTATGCTTATCGAACACACCAGGTATTACAGAGACATAAGCAAGATGCCCAGCATCAGCGACCAGGATATGGATGCCTATCTGGTGGAGCAGTCCCGTCTCCATGCCAACGAATTCAACCCACTCAGTGCCCTCAGCGAGCTCTACTTCTACATCAGCAAGTACAAAGAGGAGGTGCGTATCTGTCACCGTGCGCCAGACTTATCCGCCACCGTGCGCCAACTGCATCCGCCGCCATACGCCGAACGTAACTGCCACTGCGTGTGGCGAGCGGCCATTTTGAGCTTCGGCGTAATCACTGTAATTCCCTGATGCCCGCTCTTCCTTAATGGCTGTTCCCGTAAGCTCCGCCGTCTTTAAAATTGGCCGAGTATAGATCCCTGATCCCTCTCGATCGCCGGCGTGTCGATTGAAGGTTTGGCCCTGTTTAATTATGTTTCATTAGTGCTCGTTTCTAAGGGCGCCCGGCCTGTGATGTTTCAGCTCAGCATTTCCCTTTATCTGTTAAGCTTCTTTTAACGGCACTAAACACCGGGATGATTCACGTCAGACGGGTTGAGTTTAGCCTGCGATGGTGGACATGTGCGCATGTCCAGTGTTGGCGAGCAGTTTGATTTTTGCAGTAGTTTGCTGGTAGTTCAACTACATTCAGATTTGTGTCGCGGTTAACTACGAGAATTACCAACTATTTTTGGCCCTGAAATATTGTTTTTTTTTCCCCCCGCTCCTTTAATCAAATACCATCTTCTCTCTCTCTCTTCCCTCTAATCCCGATTGGTGGGAAGCACTCTGCTCAACTATAGTTGCCAGTTGGTCAAAAACCAATCGCCACACATTGCTGGTTTCCCCACTGAGCTGTTTAATGGTTCTCCCCATTTTTTTTTTTAATCGATTTATTTTTACAAAGTAGTTTGAGCTACACATTTTTGCGCAATCGTAGTTCCACAAGCTACGCTTCTCTTCAGGGTTGCCTTGTTTGTAGTTCAGCTGCCTTTTCAGTGTGAAGTAACTGGCGGTTTGTAAAACTACACTTCCAGAGTACCTTTCCCAACGCCGCTTACGTCTCTGTTCCTTTCCTCACCGCCAGATCCTGACGGCGCTGGACAGGGACGGGTACTGCCGCAAACACAAACTGCGACACAAACTGGAACAAGCCATTAACCTGATGTCAGGCAGCAGCTGAGGAGAGGGGCCGGGGGTGGGGGGCGGGGTTTTGTGGGGAAGGGGGCAGGGTTTCGGGGGTTGGGGGGGGGGGGGCGGGGTTAGTGGCAGGGGGCGGGGTTTTTTGGTGAACTGGCCTGTGCTGGGTCGTGAGCGGATGATGTGAGACACTGGACAATCAACACTAAGAACCACAGCACAGCGGACTGAGCCCAGGGTCCTCGGCACGGACCCCCGCGGCCCGACCCGCTCTCCCTCGACGCTGTCTCTGCCGCCGCAGCGGCGACGCGCAACGATTTCCGTCCGATGTTTTTTTTTTGGGGGGGGTTTTTTTGTTCGTTTTGGTTTTTTTTTTGGTTTTTTTTAATTCTCCACACTGGCTTTTTCCCCAATGGAAAAAAAAAAAAAAAACGAATCAAAAAAAAAAAAAAAAGAAAACTTTAGTAACTGCCTGACCGTATGGAGGGAAGCTGCTGTGCATATTATGAGATACATTCCATGAAAGGCATACATACCGTTGCCTTGGAAACTGTGCTGAATTGCCAAGCTAGTGCCATGGATAAAATAATAGTTTTTGGTCTTGGATGAAAGAATGATGACAATGCTATTGATAAAGATGACAGTCAAAAAAAAGGAAAAAAAAAAAAACAGACACACACACAAAAAAAGAAGGAAAAAACAAAAAATAACGACACATTCTCAGCAGAAGTCCTGGGAGCAGATGGGAATTGAGACTTTTTTTTTTTTGTTGTTGTTTTTGTTTTTGTTCTGGACGTGATAATGGACATGATAATGGGCATGAAAATGGACGAGATAATGGACGGGTTTGAGTGAAATCCTCTGCTCAGAGGGTGTCCCAGGCAGAGAGGGGACAGGAGAGAACCCTGTGCTCCTCTGTCGTCGTGGAAACGGAGGAGGGCCCGGTTGTTCTGGAGAAAGTTTGCCGAATCGACAGAAGAGACCAAACCGCAGGATCACCAGTGGCCTGAGGAGTGAACTGCATTGATGGGGCGGGGGGGGGGGGTAGGGATTTCGGGGGTGGGTGGGTGGGTGTGGGCAGGGAGGTGTGGGTAAGTGGATGGAGGGGGGTGGGGGGGGCTGCTCACGCTTTCCTACAAAAGCGCCTTTTAATTTTATTTTTTTACTTGAATTTGGGGCCAAAAACGGACTCTGAAAGTGAAGGAAACGAGTCCTGAAGAGCTTGCCTTTTCCGTCGCGTTCTTGAAGGAATTTTTAAACCCCTCCCGAATAATGGACCTTGGTCCCCCTGGCTGTCCCCCCTGACCCCGCCCACTATCTCACCTTCCGCACTGCTCTTATCCGCAAAGGGTTACAGATGTCCCGCCCATGGCTCGTCTACACCCCTGCCGTGGAAAGCGCACGCACGCACACACACACACGCCGAAACACACATACAGGTATGTCCACACAAACTGAAACACACGTACAGACGCTGCAACACACATACAGACACACATACAGACACACACACGTATGCACACACACACACTAAAACACGCATACAGACACACACTGAAACACACATACAGACACACACACGTATGCACACACACACTAAAACACGCATACAGACACACACACACACACACACACTGAAACACACATACAGACACACACACACACACAGACACACACACGTATGCACACACACACACACACACACTAAAACACGCATACAGACACACACACACACACACACACTAAAACACGCATACAGACACACACACACACACACACACACACACACACACGTATGCACACACACACACTCACACACTGAAACACACATACAGACACACACACACACACACACACACACACACACACACCGCAGACAGGATGTAGGATCCACTGAGAGCAATAACTGCCGTTCCGACAGCTAGCCGCAGTCGACACATCTTCACGTCCCGTCTGTTGGCCAAAAACCCACCCCCCCGGCTGCATCACTGAGCGTGCACACGGTCTGTTTGAGCAGCGCTGTCGCCCTGGAAACGACAGACTTTACACACGTGACACGACAGCAAGCACAGACACTGGAGCGGGTGGCAGCACAGCTTCACCTTTCCTGTCAGGGTTCAGAGGTCAAATCTTACAACCACGCCAAATGTGAAACCCGCAGCGCGCATCGCTATGACGACTGCACTGTGATTGGTTGGGGGGAAGGGGAGGGGGTGGGGCTGTTTCATTTGCATTGCCACACTCTAATAAAAATGGAGTGGTGACTTTTAATATGGTTGCTTGACCCGCTGATAATTTGGATCTTAGCGATGTGGTTATTCATTACTCTCTCTCTCTCGCTATTAGAATAACGGCAGAATGTTATTAAAAAACCGGCCAGTATCGCCCGGCGACACCGAGGCCCATTTTATCCCGTGATTCGTTAAATACGCGAGCGGTTTCGTGTGTGCCGTCCTTCGGTCCAGATGCTTTCCACGGCAGCGGTGCTCCCCAGTGTCACCATGGCCTCCTGAGCGGAGGTCTTAATACTGGTCCCCCCCACGATCGCCATTTCAACACTGGGTGGTGTGAGGAGGGGAAAACGGACCGGAATTAAGGGCGAAGCGAGCGAGCCTGGGAATGTTTTAAAATCCGTTTCCATTAATTACGTGGTTCTGAGTTCCGCCCTGTTCCAACGATTAAGTATTTATTGTTTAATTTATTACGTATTTATTTTTTTTTAGCAGACGCAGGTGCGCACTGTTTTCACCAATAAGCAGTGAATTCCACTGGGGGCTGAGCATAATTTCATACTTGAACTTTTTAATTTTTAATTCTTTTTTTTTTTTTTTGCATAACACATGAATAACAGGACCAGAAGGATTATCTGAATGACGGTGTAATTTACAGGGCTCAAGATTTAATGGGGGACTAGTCTGTGCTTAGTGCTCAGCTGTTTTTCTTTTTCTTTACATCTACAAATGTCAGCTAAATTAACCCTTTCAAGTGCAGGTTTTTTGGAATTTTTTTTTTTTTCTTCAACATTCTGTGTCCGTGTCCTAGAACTCTGTGGCTTTCAATTTCCAGTAGTGATTGTGACATCAGCATTAGAATGTTCAGTTAACATTCTAACCACATATTTGTGCACCTCTCACCTTAAAAGGGTTAGACGGAATGAGCAAGGAACAGGCAGGACCGTGCAATGGCCGCCACTGCCATGTCACTCTTTTCGCCCTCTAGTGCTGAAACACTGTAACTGCAGGAGCAGTGCGCTCTGCTATTTCACAAAACGAGGGACACAACCGTTTTTAACGACACTTTCCTCCAGTAACAGCCAGTAGGCAAGTTCATGGTTGAATTATATGTTTATGGTAAAGAGAGAATACTGTCCTGAGAGAGCATTGCGAAAACTACAGATCACAGTGGCCATGTGAACCGGATTTGTGCCTTACATGCACTACTAGAAAGAGTAGACAGCAAAGATGCATAAAATTAAATGGCGGCATTTAATTTTTTGCTGCCCTTAATATAAGCTGATAATTCTGTTACATTGCCGTGAATAATATACACAGTTAAGTACGCTACCGTTTGTACCCCCAAAGTAACGCAACCTGATTGTAATGGCGTATAATTACCTGCAGTTTGAGGTAACCACACCACGTATAATTACAGGTTGATTACAACCAGGGTTCACCATTGGATACTGGTAGTAAAATGGAAAGATTTTTTAATTTGTTTACTGTTGGCTGTTTGGGGGGGGAAACCGTATAGGTATGAAATGTCTTTTTGCCAGCGCAGTCCTTTCTATAAATGTGGGGGGGTTTTTTTCCCCCACATCATCAGGGTTTATTTAATGGGTAAATTACTAGTGTCCTGTACAATTATGAAGGTGTCTTAACCCTGCTGCTGGCAGACAAACCATAATTCTCTAAAAGCTTCTCTCACTCACACATAGACTGAATAGTAGTGATAATCTATTCTAAGAGTATATACAGAAAAATAATGTTATTGATATGTTAATAATAATAATAATAATGTCTGTTTTAACCAAAAATGAGACCATCGTGAGACCTGGTTTTCTAGAAGCAATGGAATTTTGCAAACAGGTAGTCTGCAAATTTAAAACAACCAGGATAAGATCAGATACACTTTATTGAACCCCGTGGGGTAATTTTGTCCCCTGCATTTAACCCATCCTAGTTGCTTATAGGAGCAGTGGGCAGCCACAGTGCAGCGCCCGGGGACCAACTCCAGCTCTGAGGCCGGCGCCCTGGTCGAGGGCGATGGCAGGAGTGCACCTGACCCTGACATACTGTGTCTTTAAACCTAAATCATTAGAGGTGTAGGGCGCGCATCTCGAACCCCCAGTGGCTCGGGCCCGCTCAACCCCACCATTTCTTAACACGTTAACACTTTAGTTCAGGGGTGTGCGATCTTATCCGAAAAGGGCCGGTGTGGGTGCAGGTTTTGTTGTTTTAACCCAGCACTAACAAACCTGATTCTACTCGTCACTGTCTTGGTTGAAAGACCATCATCAGTTGAATCCAGGTGTCTTAGTGCTGGACTGAAACAAAAACCCCTGCACCCGCACCAGCCCTGTCTGGATGAGACTGGACACCCCCCTGCTTTAGTTTCTCATTAAAATCAGCACAAGGCCGTGTTTACGTTCGCTGTGCAAAACAAAATTAAAATACTGTGCGTTATATCCACACACACACACAGTCTTTGAACCTGCGCTGGCTTATTTAACGCAGCATCTGGGAACAAAGCGCGTTTGCGAAAATAGGCGGTCAGACTAATTAATTTTTTATTTTATTTTTTTTAAAAAGCAGCAGGGATAATTTACAAAGAAGTAACGTTTCCGAAAGTTATTTTTTGTGTTAATTTTGGTGGGGAAACGAGGGCAGTTGATTTGCGTGTGGATCTGTGGTGGGGTTTAATCCTCCTCCAAGCGAGGGGGGAGGTGGTCGGTCGGGGGGGGGGGGGGGGGGGGGGGGGGGGAGGCGGTTCGGTCAGAATTACTGCCGGGCCGGCTAGCGAAAAGCTGCTCGGTCAGCACCGCGGGCGTATGACGGAATTACACAGCTCCGGTTTGAACCACTTTATGAAATTAGAGAAAATAATAAATCTTTGACAAAATAAACAAATAAATAAATAAAAAAAAAGAAAGAAAGAAAAACTCGAGCGGCGGATGCGGATTGTATTTGATTTAGCGCCTTTCGTTTTGGTGTCGGCTCGCGGAGCTTAAGTGAGTTTGCGGTCGGGTCTGGTTGTGGAGCTACGTACACAAAAACACAAAAAGTGGTCGGGGGGTTTTTGAGTGAAATGAATGCCTAAAAAAAAAAAAAATAAATGAAATGAAAAAACACAGTAGAGGCCCATAGCCATACGTCGAGCCAGTCAGTGGAGGGCCGAACAGGGGGCAGGGGGGGGGGGGGGGGCGGGGGGGGGGGGGGGAACAGCTCAGAGCCACACTGTACGCTATGGTCTTTTATTGTAATGTGCTACGTACTGCTACATTAACATAGGCACCTGTTATTGTGAGAAGAGAGCGCGAGAGAGAGACTGAAAGAAGAATGGGTGCAAAGTCGTGGTGTTTCTCAGTAGATACCGTAGAAGATATTTGTCGGTTTTAGGTCCATAACTGCATTTCAGTCAGTGTTCTAGTTCTAAAAAAAAAAAATTAAAAAAAAATTAAAATAAAAAAAATCATTTTTTGTCTCAAAATAAATGAAATTTTTTATTTTATTTATTCGTCAGTTCTGTTCTGCTTTGTTTATCCCAAATGTTTGAATCCATTTTATCGTAACAAACTTGTTTACAATTTCAAAGATATATGGAGTTATATTAACAATGTGTCCGGAGAGGAAGAGACTTTGTGAGTGGCTGCTTGACTGGTTGGATGATTGCTCTGCCTAGTTCTTAATTATATATAAATATATAAATATATTTTGTATAATTATTTGTTAAAAATGTTTCTTTTTAAATTATTGTTTCTTTGTTCCGTTTGTCTGTATGTTCGTTTGAAGGAGTTGTAGTGGTTGATCCTTTGGAACGCTGGCTGCAATGAAGTGTTTTGTATATATTTGCACTTTTTTGACTCAGTCCGAGGTTTTCAAAAGATGGGATTATAACTTAATGTTCAAAATTACACGCATGGTGTTTTTGTTTTGCTAATTAAAAATATGTGGATGATGCTGTATGTGCCAAAACTTTTGTTTACACTTTCCACTGGGATTCATTTCTGATGGGGGTGTGGGGGGGTTGGGGGTGGGGGGGTGTGAGAATGAGGTTAGATTTTGAAGTGAAGACATTTGTATCAAAGTTTTAATGTGCCATTTAACTCAAAGTACAGGCATGTATCAGTTCTACGTATTTGAGGCTTCTTCTAGAAATTCCAAAGCTGTTTGAATCAGAATATGCCGTGAACACAGGTCAGGTTTTGAAATCGAGAATGTTGAATTGTCATGAACTGACTCACTACTGTCAACAACCGGGGGGGGGCGCCAGGGATTTTGGGGGCCCCATGACAAGGTCTTGCACTGGGACCCACCACCCAGGCCATCCCGGAAAACCCTATGTTTTTTTTGGGGTCTCCCCCCCCCCCCCCCCCCCCCCCCCCTATATGGCACCGCTATCCACAACAGCAAGATACCATAAAAGGCGTCAGTATACTCAAAACGAGACTGACCTTTTCAAACAGGACTATGCATTTCGAACGAGAGAATAACAAAAAGACGCAGTGTTTCGAGCTTGTGCAGTGTGTGTGCACAACCCCAGTGCGAAAAACAGCCTACCAGTTTCACAGACCTCCCTCCCCTTGTCTGCAGTTGGTCCATTCAATTATCACATGGTTGGTTGCGTCACGGTTGATTGGCCGGGGGGTTTACTTCAGCATTTGTCGTGCCAGGGGCATAGTGGGTTTGAGTGGCAGCACTGTTTTTGACCCACAGGCTGTCAGTCATGACCAGTGGGAGACACGCCTCTTCTCCCAGTGTCACTGACTCTTATGTAAGTAGTACTAGGCGGGCAGTAGGGTGGACAGTCAGCCGCTGGCTGTCGGAACGCTACACGTGATTCAGGTGCAGCGTTCTTTGCTCAGGGTGCGAGAGGCACAGGGGCAACTTTAGAGGGTTCCAAATTATTTTGGAACTCAAACCACACCAAAGCCTACAGAAAAAGCATATGAGCAAATATAAAACATAGTTCATTTTTACGTATACGGTGAAGTGTGAATTCAACAGCACCTACTGTACTTTAGTTATTAGAATGAATTGCTTCACATGCTGCAGTCCTAGTATCTGCGCATCAGAAGAAGGCTGTTGCAGGAATGGAGTGGATTGAGCTCTTTCTCCATTTGCCTCGGCGAATTAAAAACAAGCCAGTTTACTTCACAACGTCCTCGAGCGGTTTGTCTCTGTTTGTCTCCGGATCAGAACGAGCGACCGCGGGGCCAGGGCCTTAAAAAGTTTCCCCAAATTTACTTTATTAATTAGAGCGGATGAAAGATTTTCAGCCGCGGACTTGTGAACTGTGAGCGACGACGAGACGAAACCAGAGAAGCGGGTCATCGCACAGGTAAACACGTCTCCCAGTGCTCCTCCAATCAAACGGAATGAGTGAGTAAAAATAACAAACCAGCATCCTATAAATATTCAAGAATTCGCTAATGCAGGGCTCGGTGTCCACAAAGGAGTTTATTTTTTTATTTATTTTTTTTTTTTTTTGGAAGCAACTGTGGAGCCGCGAGTTTGTTTTCGAAAGGAAATGAGGATTGCAGACAGTTGAGGGGAAAAAAGCCTCTCTCTCTCTCTCTCTCTCTCTCTCTCTCTCTCTCTCTCATCTCCTCTCTCTCTCCTCTCCCTCTCTCTCTCTCCTCCTCTCTCTCTCTCTCTCTCTCCTCTCTCTCTCCTCTCTCTCTCTCTCTCTCTCTCTCTCTCTCTCTCTCCTCTCTCTCTCTCTCTCTCTCTCTCTCTCTCTCTCTCTCTCTCTCTCTCTCTCTCTCTCCTCTCTCTCTCTCTCTCTCTCTCTCTCTCTCTCTCTCTCTCTCTCTCTCTCTGACATCTTTAACCCCCTGCTGTCCCGAAGATTGACCCGTGGTGTATCATTTGGTTATCACCACACACAACAAGCTTCCTGTTCCTGTTCCGCACTTAAAGCCACTTTTCCACCACATGGTACTGGCTCGGCTCAACTCTACTCGACTCTCCTCGCTTTTGGTACCAGGTACTTCGTTTTCCACTGCAGATGGTACCCCCCCCCCGTCAATGTAGCTGGTCGTCATAGCGACGCCGCATGAAAACGATTCTCTCTGACCAATCAGTGGTCTGCAGGGTTTTCACGTCGCCTTTTGGCATCACCTCAGCTCTCGCTTGGAACCTCGACAGAGGTGATACCAAAAAAAAGTACCAGGTACCATCCACAACTTTTGCCCGATGGAAAACCAAAAAAGTTGAGTAGAGTCGAGTCGAGTCGAGTTGAGCCGGTACCATGCGGTGGAAAAGCGACTTAAGTACACAAACAACTCCAGAAAACTTGGCTCGCCATGGCGATGAGATCAGCTCCCTCTCGGTGTGTGATGAAACGGTGCTGTGCTCCCACCCTCTCTGTCGGCACCCCCCCCCCCCCCCCCAGCTGTTTCATTCCCCCCCCCCACCCGCATTTTTATATGAGGGGCATTTGTTGTGCTTTTTGCAGCAGACCCGGTCTCCATAATGTACTTTTTTTTTTTTGTGTGCAACGTAACCCTGGTAACGGAACAGAGAAAGATGCACTCCACTTGCACAGGCCCAGAGGAGATTACCATTCTTAGAATATTTGCTTGAAGGGACAGAGAACGCGGTATTCTTCTGGCATACGAGCCAGAGCCAGAGTAAAAATGTTTCCTGAATCTCAAATTGAAAAAAAAAAAAAACTGCATTTTCTTTTTCCACAAACAGAACAGAGAGTGAGAGGTACTCCTATATATTAAACCAGGCCCTGAAGGTACCATTGCTCTGTGTAACCTCTTCTAAGTTTAAGCCACAGAAAGAAGGTTACGCGCTCTGAATAAAAATAGGATTTCATCCAATGTTTGGGTCTCCTTCAAAGAGAGTTCTTTGAAAGGTTGCATCTGAATCGCGTAAGGTGCATGGACCCTGTGCAAGCCCTCCCATTGGCTCTGTACTACACGGACATACCAGGCAAGGCTGTCTGCTTAATGCATGCACATTGGCTCTGATTCATTCATTCAAGTTTGCATGACACTTAAGCTACATTATGACAAAAAGTATCTGGACACCCCTTGATCTGGGGCTTGTTTTTCATGGTTTGGGCTAGGCCCCTCATTTCCAGCGAAGGCAAATCTTAATGCTACAGCATTCACATCACATTCTATACAATTCTGTGCTTCCCCAACAGTTTGGGGAAGGAGATTGCCTGTTTCATCATGACAATGCCCCCAGGCACACAGCGAGGTCCATATAGAAATGGTTTTGTCGAAAACGGTGGAAGATCTTGAGTGGCACAGTGCACAGTGCCCTGACCCCAACCCCATCCGACACCTTTGGGATCAGTTGGAAAGCCAACTGCTCTTCTGGCTGAATGGATGCAAATCCCTACAGCAATGCTCCAACATCTAGTATAAAGACTTCCCAGATGAGTAGAGGTTGCTATAGCAGCAAAGGGTAGACCAACTCCATATTAATGCCCATAACGTTGGATGAGATGTTGGATGTCAGGTGTCCGCATACTTTTGGCCATGTAGTGTACTTCAGGTGGTCTTTCCATTTGCTCCCTCACTATCAGTGAGATCCAACAGACAGACTCAGGATTCACCAATATGGAACCGAGACTGAGGTTTGGGGGCGGTCGCTGACACCGTTGGATCATTGCATCGAAAGCCTATACTGTTGGTTCTCACGGGGATTGGAAATTATTGTGCCAAAATGGGGGAAAAAAAGCACTAGCACTGATCAAACGCCAGCACTCCGTAATCAGCATGGTTCAATAACACCTTGAAATTAATTACTGAGGTTTTAGAATTCCCCGTAGAGAAAGTGCTTTATTGTAAAAGGTCAATGCGGCATTATCAATGACTCAGAAATCACTCTTCTGCTAATTAAATACCTGAGCCTTATCTAACCCGTTAATGGTGCTCAAATGTGAAGACATTTACTACAGTGCCCCTTTCTTTTCACATTTCTGAGAATCGTGGCAAATAGACTGTTCTAAAAAGACTGATATTAACTTGCAATCACAGTAACCCTATTAACTTGCAATCACAGTAACCCCTATATGTGTGTATGTGTGTGTAGCTTTCCTTTAACTCACATGGGCTTCAATTCCAGGTGAAATCAGGTGATTGTAGTTCGATGACAAAATTTTATTGCTGAAGTTTTATGTTTTTGAATCTGAAAGATATGCTAATTATACCCACTGTTTAAGAAGTGACATATAAAGTATGGATTTGTGAACACAGCTCTTTCCATTTGAAACCATTTTTAGTGACCCGGGCTTTTATTTGTCCCAAGAAAGACACAAACATCCACGTGTGATATTTTAATTTAAATCCCTAAAATTAAATTAGGGAGTCAGTCGTCTCAGCTGACTTTAAAAGCTAAATAAGAATTTTGAACATTTACATAACAGACGGCGAGCGAAGGACAATCTGTATGTCGTCACAGAAGACTAACGAGGAGGTTCACCGAGGCTGCCGGAGCCTGTTAATAAATAGATGGCGCGATCTCCAATGTCAATCTTTCATCCTAAAACTGGCATAAAACAGGTTGTTTCCCCCCCCACAGCCGATTCGGCTTCCGGCGTTTCGGCTTTATTAGTGCTGACAGGACGGGACTGAATTGAAAGCCCCACTTTAGTTCTTGTTTTCCTCCCCCCTGTGCTTTACGGCTGCATCCGTGTTTAGACTGCACCGAAACATCTCGTCTGATGTTGATCTGGTAATAGCGCTGAATTTATCTCTCTCTTTTTTCTTTTTTTTTTTTTTTCCTTAGCTGAGCTCGTTGCTTTGTAAGGGTGAATTGCTTTTTTTTTGCAGGCTTGCTTTCGATGAGGCTGGCTCGCTTCGGTGCAAATACTACCTCCGACACGTCAGCTGTGATTAGACGGTAAACTTTATGGAGGCAGATGTTTTTTGGGCTGACAGCTACAGCACCCTCCCGGACAGCTAAAGGGAACTCCAGAAAGTTTTTTTCATTTCTAAAACGGCGACACTGGCGTCGCCTCCCCAGCTGCAAGCGCACTCTGACACAGCGCACCTCATAAAAAAAGAACATTTAAAATAATAATTTAAAAACCTAAATTACACAGCCTGGAGAGGAACACGTAAATGTGATACAATATCTGTCACCAGTGTTTGTGAGGGATGTAGGACCTGCTGGAAATGCACTGTATGTAAACAGCAGACTAAAAACAAACTTTAAAAGCGATTAAAATTACCTTATGAATGTTTTGGTTTTTTTATGAATGGTGTGCGTGCCCTGCAGTGGGCTGGCGACCAGTCCAGGGTGTATTCCTCCCTCTCATCCAATGCATACTAGAATAGGCTGCAGCACCCCTCGTGACTCTGACCTGGAATAAGTGGGTTAGATAATGGATGGATGATGGATGGATGGTTAATGGATGAATGGATGTTTTTTATGGAAAATTTGGGACATGGCCCCCTCTACGCCTCTGCCAATCCTGAGAGCTACAGTATAGATGTAGGCCCAATAACAATGATAACCATCAGTTTTATTCTTATTTACAATAAATAATATTTACCATATTCAATTCTTTTCAATGATCTTCAGTGTGGTAGCTAAAAAATAACAGCCTGTATTGAAATGTCAAACTAAATATTTCTAATGGTTGCATATGAGAGACTTCCTGTCCGTTGACAGGTAAACAACATTTTTAAGAACCACTCCACTCTTTGAGATGTTCAGTGTGTGTTGAAAATGTACTCCAGTGACATTTTAGGAGTTTTTGGAACCTGTGGAAAAACATTAGAGAAATCCATAACTGGCCAGAGAAATTGGCTGCAAACACTGAATTTTCATTTACCCATTTACCCTCTCAGGCAGCGGTTCCCAAACTTGTCCTCAGATACCCCCAACCGCAATGTGAGTCCCTATCTTATCTGAAAGAGGCCAATGTGGGGGTGTAGGTTTTTGTTTGAACCCAGCTATAAGACTCTATATGATTCTGATTCTACTTATCAGGGTCTGGACTGAAGACCATGATTAGTTCCTTAGTTGAGTGAGGTGTCATAGTGCTGGGCTAAAACAAAAAACCTGCAGCCACGCTAGCCTCTTTCAGATAAGACCGATAGGACAAGTAAGTGCTTTGCTAGTTGTATTAGGTGTGCTTGTGACACATCTAACACCTGTATCCACCTGCGGGTACCTGAGGAGAGGTTTGGAAACCTCTACTCTGAGGTAACAGAAGAATGATGCCGATCTCTTCCACCCAGAGGTGCAAAATCCAGGTATTCTGCTCCAATCACCTGGATTTGCTAATCAGCACAATTCTTCACCTAGGAGGTGGAATTAATTGGTGAAATCAGCTTGCTGAGTTCATGGGTGGTAGAAAAACACGGCAGGACTCTTCCTTTCTGACGCCTGGACTTTCTACCTCTACATTCAACCATCTTGTTTTAAAAGAAACCATAGCAACTTTGAGTTTTACCCTTGATTTCAATGGCAACAAAATAAAAGTGATATGAATCTATAAGCCAATTTAATAAATTGTCAAGTTCTCATGTTCCGGCACTACATTTTAGGGTGTTCCTTTATTCAGTGGCTTTCAGAAACAGTTCAACATACAAATGTCGACACAAACTACTCTGGTAGTTATACGTCCATTTACCCAGCTAAGAGGTGGTGCTAATAGCCTACGCTAGCAGGAAAGAGGTGATTTTTATTTTATTTATTTAACCTTTATTTAACCAGGTTAGTCTCACTGAGATTAGAAATCCCTTTTTCAAGAGAGACCTGGCCAAGAAAGCAGCAGTCGATTACAGACACAACAAAATTTCAACATTTTACATATTATGTAAGCAGACAAACAGCAATGTTCAAAGTTTCACAATCTGGTTAACATGAGTAATCTGTAGTGCAACTAAGGGTCAAAACAATTAAAAGTTTCACTTTCCTCCATAACCTTAAGCCTTTTTTTAAATCATTTAATGATAAAAGCGCCTGTAAATTAAGTTCTTTCTGGAGCTCATTCCACGCAGAAGGAGCTGAGAACTGGAAAGCTTTTTTGCCAGCCTCAGTACGAACCTTTGGCACAGACAATAAAACACTGTTTTGTGAGCGAAGTCGGTATTTTCCATTAGTCTGCTGGACAATGTACATGCAAAGGTAAGATGGAAGCAATTTCAATATGGCCTTGTAAATGAAAATATACCAGTGACACAGCCTACGTAATGCCAAGGAGGGCCAGCCCACTCTTCTATAAAGAATACAGTGATGTGTCAAAAATTTGTAATCTGTGACAAACCTCAGTGCCCCATGATACACCATGTCCAACCGACGCAATGACGCTAAAGGTGCATGCATATATAAAATGTCTCCATAATCTATTACCGGTAAGAAAGTAGTTGAGACTAGCCTCGGTCTCACCTCAAGAGAAAAACAGGACTTGTTTCTAAAATAAAAACCCAACTTAAGCCTAAGCTTTTTTTACAAGGGAATCTATATGAAACTTAAAAGTGAGACCATCATCTAATAAAAAAACCCAGGTTGTCACCCTGTCAATTGGTTTATTCTGTGTGGTAATGATACAAGGTAATGTCTGCGGCTCTATCTTTGACCTAGTGAAGAGCATCAACTTGGTTTTATCAACATTTAAAATAAGCTTCAGCTGATAAAGCTGAGCCTGTATGGTATTAAAAGCAGACTGTAGGTCTTCAAAAGCCTTTTTTACTGTTTCTGCGTAAGAGTAGATGACTGTCTGCATAAAAATGAAAACTGGCATTTGACACGTGTTTGCCAATATTGTTTAAATAAATCGTAAATAAAAGAGGTCCTAGGACTGAGCCCTGTGGCACCCCATTCTGTACAGTTAAAACACCAGATGTCTTTCCATCGAACTAGATGCACTGTGTTCTATCTAAGAGGTAGCTTATGAACCAGGAAACTGCCTGGTCATAAAATCCTATATTGACTAATCTTTGTAGCATGATGTCATGACGTCATGACCTACAGTGTCAAATGCCTTTGACAGGTCAATAAAAAGGGTGACACAGTGTTGCTTCTTATCCAGCGCACAGATAACATCATTAACCACTTTAATTGCTGCAGTAGTAGTGCTATGATGTTTTCTAAAACCTGATTGGCACTCAGCTAAAATATTGTTGTTGCTTAAAAATTCCTTGATCTGATCACACACCAGTGTCCCCAAAACCTTAGCCAGAATTGAAAGCTTAGAAATAAGCCTGTAGTTATCTAGATTTGAGGGCTCCCCTCCTTTAAACAGGAGCAGAACAAAGGAAGATTTCCATACACTGGGGATAACATTCAATTCAAGAGTGAAATTAAAGAGATACGTTAGGGGCTCAGCAATAAAATCAGAAGAAAGTTTCAATAGATAAGGATCCAAGTTGTCAGGACCAGCTGCTTTTTTTGAGTCTATACCTTTAAGCGCTTTGTGTACTTCTGGTAGAGAAAAAGGGGAAAAACAAAAACTTTGTCCCATTCTTATTTACAACGGCATCAGTAAATGGCTGATTACCTGATGTAGCCTTAAACAGAAAACCAGAGGAAAGAAAATGTTTGTTGAAACAGTTGAGCATTTCAGCTCTATCAGTGACCTTATCAACGCCCTTTATAATACATGACGGCAGTTCATAATCAAAGATTTGATTACTTTCCAAAATTTTAAAGGGTTGTTTAAATTTTTAGTTGTGGTTAATACAAAGTAGTCAGATTTTAGCTTCTTAACTAAAAGTGTACACTTATTCCTCAGAAACCTAAATATTAGCCAATCTGACTCTGAACCTGTTCTCCTAGCAGTAGCCCAAGCTTGGTTTCTCATGTGTAATTGCTTAGACAACTCGTCAGAAAACCAAGGATTTTCCCTACCTTTAATCCTATAAGTTCTAAAAGGAGCATGTTTGTTTGAGATTTTCAAGAAATTGTCCCTAAAGAAAGTCCAAGCCATTTCAACATCTGGAATAAGACTGATCCTGCTCCAATCACAATAGTGCAGGTCGTGTAAAAACGATTGTTCTGAAAAATGTTTAAAATTACGTTTTTGGAGAAAACGGGGGTTGGTTTTAGGGATCTTAGTGTTGCGTATAGCTGCAATGGCACAGTGGTCACTCAGATCATTAAAAAAAATACCAGTTGCAATATATTTGTGCGGAACATTTGTCAGGAAAAGATCAATAAGGGTCGATTTCTCTGGACATTTCTGATTTGGACGTGTTGGGCCACTTATTAATTGCGTTAAATTCATAGAGTCACAGTAAGCCTTTAAATCATCAGAGATCGGTTTTAACCAATCCCAATTTAGATCTCCGACAATGACAACCTCACCGTAGTTCAGTTTCGCCATGCATTTCGTGAAAGAAGACAGCATACTACTTGGAGCAGACGGAGGTCTGTAACAACCAACCACAGTAATGAAGACGTCTATCAACACCTCTACTCTTAGAGCAAGCATTTCAAATTGTTTGCACGCGGTCTCCGACAGCAGTACACTCTTGCGGAAATTGCTTTACACCATATATAGCCATACCACCTCCCCTTTTGGGTCTGTCAGTGCGGAACACGTTGTAGCCATATATATGAATATCTTTATCAGGAACCGGCTTGCTCAACCACGTTTCACAATTACATCAGCATCAGTTGATTCAACCCAAATCCTTAGCAGGTCTATTTTCGGAACTAAACTACGAACATTAAAATGTACTATACCCAGACACGATGTACTTTTAAAATCTGACGGAGTTTCCAAACATTTTAGACTTTTTTTTTTTTTTTTTTTAGAAGTCTGGGTCAGGGTTTGGTTGAACATTTCCGGATAAAAGCAACAGTAGAACAATTAAGCTTCTCAGTTTAGTGTGCTTAAACATCACTTTTTCGGCATTTTCGATACAACAAAGTAGTCATTCAAAAGCAACAAACTATGAAGATGATGTAGGATTTCCGAATTTTTTGTTGGCTTGACGACAGACAGGGCATGATCAAAATGAATACTGAGTCCGTAACAGTCAAAGGGAAGATCATCCGCGAAAAACGCTCGTGATTGGAACTACTCGCCACATTCTGCTCGCTTCCTGACGGTGAGTAGATAGTATATTATTACCAGGAGAGCTTTCATCTTTACTGTACTTAGACCCACTGATTTGTGTTGTGAGCTCAAACACCAGGATTGCCAGATGCGCTCAAAGCGGATTTCCAGGCCGTGGCGGGCACTATACGGGTTGCCAGATAGCCATAGTCTTTGATCACAGAGAGACACTGTGTGGGTTGCCAGGTGCACGAGGATAGGATTGCTTGTTGCTCACAAAGAGCCGCGAAGTGCAGGTAGAAAGAAGATTCAGCTGACCAGGAAAAAAAAACTTCTACTGATGTGCAGGCCAGCTTCCTTCATAGACAACATCAGTAGTCAACATCAAAATAAAATAAAATAAAATAAAACCTATTCTTCTGCCTATAATTTAAAAATAATTGGTGTGATAAATGAGTACAATTAACTTACAAACTTACAAAACACTTACAAACACTGGACTGCAAACTCAGACAAAGACTGATATGCTGCCATCTTGGATTTGATAATATGATAATGTGCATCTTGAGGAAATTACCATCAACATTGTAACACAAGTGATATGCTATTTTTTTATTGAAGGTTGATTAAACAAACAAACAAACAAAAAAGAAAAACATTTTCAATGCTTATATGAAGCCTTGCTGTGGGTCTCACATAAGATTATTACGATCGGTTTAAAACGGCTTGCACGGATCAGCGGTTTATTAAATATTTTATGAGTGATTTTTAGAAGACAGAGGTGTCACAGGGAATGAGAAAGGCACCCGAATGTCAATAACAGTACGAGCAACTTAGGCGGTACGAGTCAATCTTCAGCGGCGAAAAATAATTTTTTTGAAAAGGAATCACCGCGCTGTCCTGTGTGCACCCGAATGTGTTCACATTAGTTCAAATTAGGCAATCATTGATAGCAGCGTGCGATGGCTCAGCTCATTAAATGGTTCATTAAGTGCTTCACAATTTCGCAGTTGTTTATCCCAAATGATAGCTTTTACTCTTCCCAAATTTTTATTTTGCCCCCCCCCCCCCCCCCCCCCCCCCCCCCCCCCCCCCTTTCCTCTCCCCACCACAATCACAGGGCAGAGGGGGTTACAAGGTCACAAACGGTGGAGAAATCCCCGAGACACAAATATCGCCATCGTGGTTTGTTCGCAAAGAGGCGATGGAGGCAGATTTGAGCGGCGCAGTCGCCACGCTCATCTTTTCTAATTCGGGTCTTCTGATTTTCCTGCGCTATATAGACCCCTGGGAACGCGACGTCACCGTTTTTCGCTCACGGGAGGGAAAGTAAATAAGACGTTCTGCAGAATGAGACGCGTGCATTATGCAGAACAAAAACACGAGCGGGCAAAGTTCAAAGTTCAGAGGTGACGCCTTAACTTTTAGGCTTCGCCGTCAACGAATGGGACACAAGTACGTCCCTGCAGAATAAGTGAGCAAGCTTTCAGCTTCCAGAGGGTTGACTTAATGGTGTGAAGGGGTATACAGTACATTCACCACTTAAACTGGTGGTGGTGAGGTGTGTAGGCGTGTGTGTGTGTGTGTGTGTGTGTGTGTGTGTGTGGGGGGGGGGGGGGGGGGGGTTAGCCCAATTTTGTCCCATTTTCCCCAGCCCCAAACTCAACCGAACTTGTTGATCTCCCGCCAGCAGCCCTTCCTGCTGATGTCAGGAGGAGACAGCGGATGCTATGTTCCACACTGCAGACGCACCACGAGGCTTATAGTGGGGGGCAAGAGGGGGGGTACGGGAGGGTGTAGTTTGAATGAGAATAACAATGCATCCGTACGTGCGTCGTATGGCACCCGCCATCAACCAGAGAAAAGCGGTCACTCGTGAGTAAATTCCACTTCCTTCCTGCGGTACACATGTGTTTGAACATCTAGGCCTTGGCACCGCGTGGGTTGTGGGTGGTGAAATGTCAGCAGTTTGCAGAGAGAGAGAGAGAGAGAGAGAGAGAGAGAGAGGTGAGCCCTGGAAGAGAAAGAAGAGAAATGAAAGGCGTATTTTTAGGCTCGCCCCGGTCAGGGCCGAAAGACACTCCGTGTTTGCGATGCCGCGACGCCGCGGATAAGGCCCCTCGGGCTGGGCCCCGCCTGTGGGAGGAGGGCGAGAGTCGCCATCGACGCCACCCCGCCATGCTTCACCGTGCCCACAAATCAACATCCGCCACCCCCCTGGCCCCCCAACCCCAAACCCCCCCCCCCCCCACAACCGCCGCACCCTTTTTCATTTCCACTGCGATGGTATTTATGAGAAAAATAAGAGGGCCATGAATATTTATGTCAGACATGAGGTGCAGCCTCAGATGGGAGTGAGGGAGAGAGAGGGATAGAGAGGGGGGAGGAGAGAGAGAGAGAGAGAGAGAGAAAGAGGGAGGGAAAGAGAGAGAAAGAGAGCGGAAGAGCTGCTCCTCCAGACAAAAGGGAAGGATTAGAGAGAAAGAGGGAAAACAGGCAGCGAAAGGCCGGATCCTCCAGGGTGTGGGGGCCCTATAAATAAGTAATGCTAGCCGGGGGGGCGCTCATTAGCAGAGCACTCTCAATTCTGCGGGGAAAAGAAATCTGCGCCGGCAAAATAACTGCACACACAAGCGCTAACGTGCTCACACACACACACACACACACACTGTCCCACACTCACACACATACACACACACATACACACACTCACACACACACACACACAAGCGCTAACGTGCTCACACACACACACTCACACACACACACACACACTGTCCCACACTCACACACATACACACACACACACACACACTCACATACACACACTGTCACACACTCACACACATACACACACACACACACACACACACACACTCAGTCCCTCACTCACTCACACACATACACACACACACTCACTCACTCACATACACACAAGCGCTAACGTGCTCACACACACTCTCACTCACACACACACACACACGCACACACTCACATACACACACACACTCACGCACACTCACATACACACACACACTCACACACTCACATACACACAGACACACACACACACACACACATCACACACACTCACACACACAAGCGCTAATGTACTCACACACACATCACACACACACACTCACACACTCACACACACATCAGACACACTGTCCCTCACTCACTCACACACATACACACACACTGTCCCTCACTCACTCACACACAAACATACATACACACACACACACTCATTCGCACACACACTGTCTCACACACACAGACTTACACACTCCCTCAACACAATCATACCTGCACACACGCACACAAGCATTCACACAGTCGCCCAATGTAACCACAACGTACAAACGTACAGTCAACATACGCGCACGTCTGCACGCAAATGCCAAACAACTAACAAGATAGCAAGATCACACTTCGCTCATGTGAACCCATACCCATGTGAATAGTTAATGAACTGATATATTCTTTCCTTTTCTTACCATAACTGCATTAAATCTGAAGATAGAGAGAGAGAGAGAGAGAGAGAGAGAGAGAAAGAGAGCGAAACAGAGAGAGAGAAACTCAGAACAGCCCTGGGTATCTAGTCTACAGGAAACAGGAAACAGAACAAGAGAAGCTCCCCTACTTTTCTGACAGCGGTCAGAAGTTCACTGCGGTAAATGCAACGTTCGCTTAGTCATGAGCGCGGCAAGCTTTTAATTTAACTACCAAAAAAAAGTGCAAGGAACTTGAGAGAATGTCGCGCCTTTGCTTCTCTGGCACCTTACACACAGCACACCCACAGCCGCTTGAACTAGAGCTGCGATTGGACCACGTCGGGGCTTTTTTTTGGCTTTTTTTTTAAAAAAAGGCTTCTGGTTTTGCGGCCAGAACCGGAAGTACTCGAGCTGTTCTTGGCGTTTTTGCTCATTTGCACAAATTTAGTCCTGTCAGATGAAGAAGGAAATTTAGTCCTGTCAGATGAAGAAGGCTTCAGCTGCAGCACAGGCTGAGAACTGAGAAACTTCTTGACTTGTTGCCAAAGAAAGAAGAGAGAGAGAGTCTCTCTTAGAGAGAACGTACTAAGCAACCTGGGTGGAGGAAACGGCTTCATTTGTTCTCAAAGATATCAGAATGATCACAGTATGCCTTCCAGAGTATAATTATAGACAGGAAAAGGTCACACACGCCAGGCCTTGAAATATAATGACTTGAGTGGTGGATTTTTTTTTCTTTTTTTCTTTTGTTGGACTGAAATGTACACTACAGGGCCGAAAGTATGCGGACACCTGAACATCACACCCATACGTCCTCGTTGAACATCTCATTCCAAAACCATGGACATTAATATGGAGTTGGACCCCCCTTTGCTGCTGTAACAGCCTCCACTCTTCTGGGAAGGCTTCCGCTAGATTCTGGAACATGGCTGCGGGGATTCGCTTCCATTCAGCCACAAGAGCGTTAGTGAGACTGATGATGAGGCCTAGCTCGCAGTCAAGTGTTTCCATTCATCCCAAAGGTGCAGGAAATACACCCTGGACAGGTCATCAATCCATCGCAGGGCCCACACACCATTCATTCACAACCACATTCATACCCCAAGGAGTATTTAGTCTCTTCAATTAATCTAACCTGCACGTGTTGTTGGGACTGTGGGAGGGAGCTGGAGTACCCAGAGGAAAACCCACACAGACACAGAGAGATCATCCAAACTTCACTTCACAGAAAGGCCCTCAGTCGTGATCTGAACTCGGTGCCTTCTTGCTGTGAGGCGACAGCGCTACTCGCTGCCCCACCGTGTCCAGGGGTGCCAGCAGGGATTTTGGGCCCCGTGAAAAGATCTCACATTGCCCCCCCCCCCCAACACAAAAAATTCAATGTTCTAACATTGACATGGGCCCTGACTGACCGAGCCCCCATCAGTTGGGGCCCTTGGAGTTGTTCCTAACTTAGCCCCCATTACAGTGCCTGTGACTCACTAAGTCCATTAATGTGAGAGACCCAATCAAGTGGGTCTGCGTCACCTCAGAACAGACCTGTCCCCGGTTTGCCCGTGCTCTCGGGAGAAACACGTTCCCCGATGGCCGTGCAGCGCTAAGGAAACTAGACACTAACTCCATCATGTTCATTCCTCGGAATCTGAGCTAAATCGTGATCTCAAACAGCATAACTTATTTATGATCCTCAATTATTCATCCACAGGCCAGTCTGTGCTCAATTTTGAAGAGGAAACGATGAGCGCAGTTACAATTTCTCCAGTTCATTTTGGGCGTGAGCGCTGTCGCCTCACAGCAAGACGGTTCTGGGTTCGAATCCAGGCCTGGGCCTTTCTGTGTGGAGTTTGGACGTTCTCCCCGTGTCCACATGGGTTTCCTCCAGGTACTCCGGTTTCCTTCCACAGTCCAAAGACATGCAGGTAGGCTAACTGGATTGCCCATAGGTATGAGTGTGTGAGCGAATCGTGTGTGAGCCCTGTGATAGATTTTCGGCCTGTCCAGGATGTATTCCTGCCTCTCGCCCAATTCACCCTGGGACAGGCTCCAGCACCCCTTGTGTCCCTGCCGAGGATAAGCAAGTATAGATAATGGATGGATGGATTTTTGGGGGTGTGCCTCCAGTGTGGATCAGACTGCCAAATCGCCAAGCTCAGTCCCCGCTAACTGCCTCAACAAACGTTAAACCTCCACCAAAAAACTACAAGACTTGTACCCTTTCATTAGAACCGCCATCCCAAAAATATGAAGAGGACTGGAATCCTCATGTCAAAAAAGTCTGTGCAGAGACTGCCCATACTGGGAGCTGCGTTACAATAATGCCATTATACAAATCAGGGGAAGAGGCGTCTGTGGATGTGATTTTTTTTTTTTTTTTTTTTTTTTTTTTTTTTTACGGAGGAGCTTTTGAAAAATGGTCCTTTTGCTCCGCACGTCTGCTTCGCTTAGCCACGCTCAGACTGCAGGCCGTCCCCAGCTGTCAGGGGCGGGCGCGGGATGGATGGGGCTCGGGGAAGTCCGCATGCATCTTTCTGTCACCGCGGGCCCAATTTAATCCCAATCCGCCAGCGTGGGATCACTGCTTTAAAACCACTCTGGGAAATTAAAAGCCATCCAGGGGCCCTGACTCCGCCCCCGTACCCCCCCCCCAGTCCCCACCCCCCCCCCACCCCCCCCGTACGTCTCATTGTTTGACGACTGCATTTCAGAATTACGTGCAAAGGCTGCTTAAATCATTGCAGGGTTTTTATATTTGTTCTTCCTTTTTCTTGTTCTATTGCACCACACCCATGAGCTGGGTACATATATGTAATTTTCTAATTGCATTGCCCGTGGCTTACAAACGAGGTCAGGAGCCCTCAATGGCCGTGGAATTAAGAGTCCATTCACTGACAGTAGACAGAGATCAGGTGTTAACACAGTTCTGTACTCATGCTGTAATTACGAGAAAGCTGTTTTTTTTTTTTCCCTGCTAAAAACGACTGCTCCTCTTAAAGGAGCGCGCCTTCGGTTTTGTCCGAAGGAGATGCCTTCAATCAAAGATTCATTATTTTAGCACGGTGCCCTTTGATTTGACATTGTGAGACAGAGTGGAGAGCGGTTGCTCAGTCGTGGCTGGGTTTCATTTCCGAGCCAATGCAATCCTGAGTACCTTTCACCCGGTGGTACAGTGTGGAGGGGGGGGGGGGGTGGGGTGGTGTCACATGGGCTGAGCTGTAATGCTATTGTAATTGTAAATTTAACCGAATTTGCAGAGAGCAGATGGTAATGGAGATAGACGTTCAGAGCAGACGGTCTTCCAATTCACTTTGGCCCCAAAAATCAGGCGGGGGGGCCCCTATGAATCGGCGGCAACGGAAGGCCCGGGGGGGGCTAGTGACCTGTGACGAAATAACTTTACAGGCTGATAAATAAATGGTTATCCGACGCAGAAAAAAGGTCTCACAGGAAATTAGTATCTGTCTGCCGCGGTGATGCATTGCAATGTCTCTCACCGTTGCCATGGTTTTCCTTTTTTTCTGTTTATTTTATTTTATTCTATGTGCATTTAACGCTGGTGAGCTAGGCTAGGGCGCCTAACTGGACGTAAGTGCATTGGAGTGATGTAATTACGGCAGCAATACATTTCATACATACATTATCCATAACTGCATAACGAGAGGTTTTAGAGCCCGCTGCACTGCCAGCAATGCACAGGCCCCGTTAACGCTTGTCTTTTCATGCAAAAATAAATCCGATTTCTTGTCAAGTCCGCTGCATGTCGCGTTTGGCGATCGCGGTCTAAACGCAAGAGACGGCGCACGGATCGATTTCTCCAAAATTTGACGTGAATCGCAGCTGAAGGTTGTCTGGGTCAGGTTGGTACGCTGGTACGGGATGTGAATGTAAATACTCCAACACGCGTCATGTTCTATCACAGATATTATAATGGCATATACTGTCACAGATTGTGAACCCAAGAACGGGGACGGAGGTGGGTGCGGATAGCAGCTGGGGGGGGGGGGGGGGGGGGCATGCCCCCCCCAATCTCTGTCTGTCTCACACGTTAAGCATGCTAGAGTCACAAGCTGGTTGTCAGGACAGATCAGAGGTGGGTAATGAGGGTACCTGTACCTGCTTCTGGTTTTCAGGCTAACTTCTGCTCTTAATGAGTTAATTAGCCACTAACATTTATGCCATCTGACATCTTAGCAACATTTTCCTGTGCATAAGTGCATGAGTGACAGCTGAAGATTTTTCTTGTGTTCCAATATGAAAAGTTTTACTGTGATGTAATCTACAAGTGACCCAGTGTTGGTGCATTCAGTCAGATAGCTAAATTAGCCTGGGTAATGGGTGGAAACAAAAACCTGCTTACACTGGCACTGCAGGACTGGACTTGCCCACCCCTTGGTCAGATGGAACACTTGAGCTCAATAACCAGGAGAAGTACCCAACTAAACCTGAGGTAACCAACCCTGTTCCTGGAGATCTACCATCCTGCCTGTCTGCATTTCAATCCTAATTTGGCACACTTGGCTCAGCTGAACAAGATATCTGGCTATTGAATGAGGCCTGCTTTGTTAGGCAGATCTCCAGATCTCTGTTTACCACAGATCTAAATGCCCAGAATCAGTTAAGTAGTGCAGTTAACATACAATCTCATATACTGGGTATACATAAATCCGATTTGTTAACTGTATCAGACGTGAGTGTAAACGGGGCCATATCCTAACTGACATGACCACAGATCTAGAACTAAAGTGTTAAGACCACGCTAGAGAAGGGAGAAGAGGGGTGGCCAAAAGGAGCCCAGATCCATCGCGGTCTCTGCTCTATGATCTTAGCGACGACGGGAGCCGCGTCGAATTTCAAATCGGCAGTCGATCCGCGGTCTCGCATCGTCACTTTCGACACCTGCACCTGCAAACGCGGCCCTTCAGGCCAGACCCCGCGCCCACCTCCATCACCCCTCACCTGTGGCTCGTTAACCGTTGGCCACGCCACGAGCCGCGCGCCGTGCCCACAGGATGACAAGGGCCAGCCGGAGAACAGGCACGCGTCTCATCGACGATGACAGTTTACACCCCCCCCAAAAAGCTGGCGATTAGCTAGGTAGCGGGGTTTTTTTTTTTTTTTTTTTTTACGGAGGACCTGGACGGCCCACGCCACTCCGACAGGGCAGAGTCAGCCAGGTCCCGTCCTGACACCGAGACTCCCGGGCGTATTTTGACAAACGACTGAGACGGTAGCGAAGAGTCAGGACTAGCAAAGATTCGGCCTTAAAGGCCTGTCTTGCCAAATTTCATGCGTTATGAAAGGACAGGTGTGGGCGATCTCACCGCCTGCCAGGCCATTTTTGTATGCAGGCTTTCACTGCCACCAACTGCGGTTGCCAAATTAGCTAATTACCTCAGTTCACTTCTGCTGGTTTAACTGTGGACTAGACCAAAATAAAATGTTGGGTCATGTAGGGACACAGGAACAGTATTCAGATGTTTTTCATAAATTCATCAAGAAAATACCAATTACTGAATGATTGATTGGGCTGATTAAATAATTAAGAGTAGAAGTGGGCATAAAATCCAGACAAGGCCCTCCTTGTCCGCCCCTGGTAGGGTAAGTACAGGGAAGGGGTGCGCAGCGAGGGCCGATCCGTTTCTGGATTTCGTGCCAGCCTCTGCTCTTAATTATATAATTAGCTCAATCATATCTCGATCTGTCATTTGTGTAAGCACCAGCTGGGAGTCACAGACTGCGAGCGTGTCCTAGAGACTTTACTGTGCTCAAGTACCGGAGCGAAAATTTGGTTGGAACAAAACCCAGCAGGCAGACTAGCCCCCCCCCCCAGGACTTCAGGTCGGTCCACGTGCTGGTTTTTGTTCCAACCAATTACCTTAAGTTTAATTTTTTCTGACAGCTCTGTAAACTATGCTGGTTCACTCCTGTACTTCGGTACGCAGCGAGATCTTTAGAACACACTCGCAGTCTGCGGCTGCAGCTGGTGCTTATACAAAATGTCAGATCGAGATATGATTGCGCTAATTATATAATTGAGAGCAGCGGTTGGCGCGAAATCCCGAAACGGATCGGCCCTCGCTGCGCACCCCTGAGGTAGGTGACCTCATCTGGGGAGAAATGAGCCAGCATGCTACTTCAGCGTACAGTATGTGCTCTCCAAAGCCCTTCCAGGATGTGACCTTTAAGGAAAAGTGAGCAGAAACAAAAAAAAACAGAGGGCTCCTTTCATTTCTACTTCCAGCATTTTTTCTTGTATTGTGTTCATGCTGTGGAGGAGAAAAAAAAATTGGAGTTTAAAAACTAATAAAAAAAAAGACATGAGAACATAAGATTGGTTAAGAGTACAGATTGCATCACTGATTTTGAAGCTTCCGTGAGAGCCTGTTGAAATGCCGAAAGGGTTTGAAAGGTGTCATCTACGAGATCAACGATAGAAGGAAGAAAAATCGCAGTCCGGTTGCCATTGTTTTTATATCGGAAATGACAGTGTGCTTGTTGATAAGCCCACTCGTTCTAAACTCCACGATCGAATCTGTCTCCTCCCCGCAGATTTCTGGAAGATTCTAGAATGTTGACTAAACTTGGGGAGAAGATCGGGTGGACAGGTTCATGTTCGGGCCAGGACGTTGGGGGAACCCTGCTAACATACTGGGTTTTTGGGTATAACGGTGTTCCCGATGCACAGTAAAAAAAAATATCAGTCTCTTGGGTTGCACCCATCACATTGTTAGGGCCGAGTTTTATGTCCAGTGTCTAGCCTCCTTGTGCCAACTGCAGAAAAACACAACTCAGCTCCTCAGACACAACGGCTGCAGAGTCCCGCTGAGAACTGGGATGACAGTAAACACTGTCTTTCTCCCAAATTGTCAGAGGACTTTACAGTGACAGGCCATACTATGTCAACCTCACAAAAGAAAAAGTATGACTCAGATAGACAGTATTTCACTATCCAACAGAAGAAGAAAAAAAACCTGTGTAGCCTGAATCAAGTAACAGTGCAGAAATTTTAAGAAATAATTTTCTTCCAAAAAATTTGAAAATGTTAATTATAAGGTTCTTACAGCTGATTGCTAAATTATGAAAATTGCGTGCTCAGGTGAGGCGAATGAATTGAACCGCTGATCAGTCGGACACAGAGGTCGTCCGTGTCAGCACGGAACACTTCATTATGAAAATTGTGCTAAACGCGGAGTTTTGTGTGAAGTGGTTTGAGAAAGTTTGATTTGTGATTGCAACGAAAACAAAAGTGTCTGTTGTTTGGCGGGACTAATTTTGGAAGCTTTTGATTTTGAACCGTGCGTCTAAAAGTTCAGGTTCGCAGCGAGGCGAGTTAAACAACATTTGCTGCGCTACAAAAACTCGAATCGAATAACCACAAGAACAAATAAAATAGCCATTCGTGAAGAGAGAGGGGAGAATTGTAAAAGAGGTGGAAAAAACAGAACGGCGAATAAGAGAATAAAAATGCAGCATGCTGATTGTCCTAGTTTATTTTTAGAAAAAGAGAACTGTGATCAGCATCATACCGAGAAAATTTGAGAACTGGTAAGTGAGAAGTGTTTGGTTCTCCTCATTTGAAGTATTACTCAGCTCTGACCCCCCCGGAGGTAAGTGATTCCGATTAAAATGTATGATTGCCTGCAAGTCCCAGTTTAAAGAAGAAAAACTGAATAGTGTTTTTGAAGTATTAAAAAAAAAAAAAAAAATTACAGCTTTCAATGGGCAGTGGTACAAATTCACATTTTGTGCGCTTTCAAATTGAGACAGTGCAGTATTGCACGGAGACCATTTTGGCTCTTCCGCGGTCACCAGTTGCCTCTTAACATCCAAAGAGTTCAAGCATGCCAACGGCAATGAGCTGGCAGATGCTCAGCTGCACGACAGCTAATTATATCTAAATAAGAAAGGCAGAGTTCAATTTAAGCACAACTTCTTTGCTGGCTTTAGCTAAACCTATAGGTACATCGCCATAACTGCGGGAGTTGCAACGACGTCTTTCAAAAAGGAAAGGGGTCGATCAATTTGAAGAATATCTGGTTAATATAACTGCAATCGCAGCAATTAAATACAGTCATAACAGAGATTATGTGTCTGGGGAAATTTCACTTTTATAGCTCTGCATAATTTGCAGCATACATGAATATATGTAATAAATAACTCAAGCACGGATACAACATTCATTCTTAACTTTGAGTCACCATTAAATGCAATTGCTCATTTTTTGTCCCCCCCCCCCCCCCCCCCGTGCACAGTTTAGTGATTATCCAGGATCATCCAGGCCCCGGTTACACTTGTCTTAATAAGTGAAGGATGGACTGAACAATGAGGATAATTGCCAGCCAGTGCAGAGATACATGGCGCTGTCCTATCACTAAATACCTTATCAAATAGATTGATTGGAGCATTCCACAACACAAACTGCACAGGGTTGTGAGCAGTGTTTCCAGGCCAGGCTTTTGATATGCAACTTTTGAGGCTTGTTTTTTTCCCCACAAAATTGCTTGAAAAAATAAAAAATCGCGGGTTGCGTTTTTTTTTTTTGGGAATGTTTTAAAGTGCAACAAGTGACCCAGTCTCACATTCATGGTTACTTTTGCTTAATGGCACAAGCTAACTTGTAAATGTAGCTATAAGCTATTCCCCCCATGTTAGGAATCGCGGTAGTGTCATGGGGCCTGTGCATAATGAGGTGTGCTGGCCAATGGAAGTTTGTATCTTCCATGGCGCTCTGGCACGTAGGTGGAGTTTGACAGGGAAGCCATTGTGGAGCCATTGGGTGGTTGATCTGTAATTGTGAACTGGAGGGTGGGGTGGGGCGGGGGGGGGGGGGGGGGGGGGGGGGGGGGGGGGTTCTTGGGGGTTCAGATCGCTATTGCATACAAGGGAGGGGGTTGTTGGGATTAGCCGGTTGGTTTCAGATTGTTAATGCAGACGGAGGGAGATTTGCAATCATCTGCAGCCACTGGTGGGGGGGGCATACGTCGTCGCCCCCCCCCCCCCCCCCCCCAAGCCCCCCCCGCCCCTCCCTTAATCACCACCTCTGCCATGGTGAGTGAGTGCTCTGCATCAACAAAAAAAATTCATTGTCAACGTTCCCTCCCATGTGCCGCTGGAGCTGAGTAGAAACATTAGCACGTGTGTTGCGCAAGGTTAGCACGTTAGCACGGGTGCCGCTCTGGGTTCAAGCAGCCACCCTCCTACTGAGGAAGGGGTTTCACTCCATAAATTATTAATGACTACCTACGCTAGCATGTGTAACGAAATGGGACCAAAGGAGTACTCAAATTAAATAGTTTTTTTTTTCCATATATCTGCAGGCACCTAAGTGTACCACATTTAGAATTTAATTTCAAATGTCTTCGATCTCATCACTGAAAAAAAAAAATCATTAGCGTTGCTTGTGGGAGGTATAGATAAGGATGGATTGAGCTGTATATCATTGATTGGGTCTAAAGAGAAATCCAGGATAACTTTTGTTTGCCTTGTTGAAAAAATGTCTATACTGGTTTATTTATTTTTTCTGGAAAATTTTCTGTTCAGTTCTGAAAAGGCACACGTGTGTGCGTGTGTGTGTGTGTACACGCTAGTTAATCTTGAAGTGTGGGGAGTTATTAGGGGGAACTATTCAGTATATGTGCACCTCTGTGTGTCTCATGCCCTACCTGTGACTAAGTTCCTTGATTGAAGAAACCCCCTCACCCCATTCAAAAGGGGAACCCCTCAGTAATGAGGCCTAGGCATTCTACCCTAAAGATCATACTGTGACCAGAAACACTGTGTAACAGCGTGTTTAACAGGATCTCGTAGTACTCTTGTGACCTCCAGAATTTGCATTGCAATAGTACTCTTAAATTGCTCATAGAATCATAGTGTGTGTGTGTGTGTGTGTGTGTGTGTAGTTTAACAGGGCCTCGTAGTACTCTTGTGACCTCCAGAATTTGCATTATGGTGGTACTCTTAAATTGCTCATAGAATCGTAGAAAGCGGGTCTGTGTGTGTGTGTGTGTGCGCACGTGCGTGGTGTGTGTGTTTTATCTGACTAAAAAATTTAATGGCAGTGCTGTAGGCTCCCACCATATGTCACTTGGTGTAACAAATATGTTCTAAAATACAGTTATGCTGTTTATTGACTCAAAGTACTGAACATCAATCTACAAAAAAAACATTTTCCTTCTCAGTTTCAGTTCTATACAGGATGTTGTAGTTGAATATAATCAAAAATTAAGATATGCCCTTGTGAAAGGCACAGCATTAAATTATTTGCAGTGATTTAATTAGAACTTTAAATTTTAATTTAATTTAAAATTGGTGCAATGGTATACAGTTCAGCCAGTCAAATACGTTTATGTTTGATCAATTCTGTTATTGCATAATGCACTGAAAATTGTTACACTGAATGACATATGAAGATGTAGGCCATGTATACACTCACCTGTATACACTTTTATACTTGTTAGGATTCTTCCCTTCAGAAAACCTTATCTGTCATGGCTCTATTATGCATATACTGAATACTCAAAGGATTTAGGTAACTCAAAATGTGACATCCATTCTAATCAAACTCTAAGGAACTTAGCCCACTTTTTTTGTACACCCCCATTTCTAATTTCTCTCTGCTACAACTCGGGGGTTTTAAAGAGGTGAAAAATAAAACCTTCATGAATTCCATGCCAATGACCATTATTTTAAATGCTCTGAAAATCACAAAACTGTTGATTTTTTTTTTTTTTTTTTTTACGGTGTGAAAAATAGGCTGCCATTCTCATTCGCTCGGCTAATTATTCCTCAGCTCTCGTTACTCAGGGAAGCGGCGGACGGCTAGATCTCCCCGAATCGTGGCGAGGGCGCTAGCTGGGGTAGGCGTCGTTCCGGAGATCGGCGCTAATGTCCACGGGTCCCGCCCGTTTGTCAGTGTCAGGAGGATAAGCTTCCGACTCCTCTTTTATCCCCCCACCCCCCCCCCCCTCCCCCCCCCCCCCACCCCACCACCCTCTACAGTTTCACTCTCTGCTAATCCCTCGTGCAGATGAGGTCATCCTCACAGTGCATCTCTCCGGTACTCCACATTGCACGTCTTTACAGCGTTCAATCTACGAGTTGATTTGCAGCTGGTGATTTTTAATCTTTATTTAGCAAAAAAAAAAAAAATAATTCTTTCTTCTGATTGTATCTGCAGCAGAGCTCGGCACGGACACAAGTCCACTAACGCGCACATGAGATCTTCCCTTTGACTTCTCTTCTGCCTTCAGAGATGAACCATATCTGTTTGCTTGCTAAATCTGGAAGTGCAAAGACATTCAGGTTAAAGTACCACAGGTTCAATCTGCTTGCTGTATCCATGCTGTATTAAATCATTAGATATTTGGTAAGAGTCTTATAACATTAGCATTAAATACATTCTGTTTATCCCATGTTTCATGCCCTGTCTGTTGTAGTAGTCATAACATTTCTGGTTCTCCTGAAAATGGTTCAAATCTTTTTTATCTATTTTACGTCAAGCGTGAAAAAGAAATTTTTACTTTTTAGTTCTGTGTACACTGTAGCACTTACCTGAAAGGCATTTGAAAACAGCAAACGCATGCGATACACACATTTTCACAAACCTTCGCCTTTGTTGTCTGCTCAGTAGTGCCTTGCGCTATCCTTAATTAAATCCACCTATGTCCATAACTTTACGTGAAGTGTGCTGGCCGGCCTGCCTGCTTGATTCCAAATAAATAAAGCCAAACAACATTCTTTAAATACGTTAAAGGCTTATGTTTTGTTGTGGTTGTTGTTGTTATTTGCTTTGATTTTTTTTGCCAATCGCAAATCATATTTTGTATTTCATATCTTATGGGACCAACTTAAAATACTGGAGGATACTTTCAAAAGCATCAAACTGAATATGGTTTATGCTCACCAAAACAACTTAATTCACTGATAGCAAAAAAGGTAATGTTCCAAGGATGCTTGTTTTATTGATTCTGTTTACTTAGGGAGGGCATACACAACTCAAAACCCGTACCACTTAGCTGTAAAGTTAATTTCCCTGGGCAGGGAAATTATTAAAATACAACAAAAACAAAAACACTGTATAATATTATACCGCAAACACATACATGATTTAAAACAGGAACACCACGAGTACTACAATGATCACTATGTTTGTCTCTGTGTTCATTCAACTGATTAATGCAAGCCATGCATGTTTAGTTTTGGCTGCTGTTGTTTTATAGACAGGCATCACATATGGCACACTTCTGCTTTTATTTAAATCATTATGATAAATTCAACAAGAAGAAAAGATGACCTTTTTTCAAAACCGGTGCACAAATTATTGAACTGTTCTTGATAGAGGAGGATAAATTACACTGGGCTTTCTTTATGCTCTAATAAACTCAATTTCAAAAACCACACACGTGCTATCAAGACAGGAGTCATTTGTCATGTGGGTATTGTTTTAAAACTTTACACACACACACGCACACACACAGAGTTACACATATTTTTTAAATGTTTAAATTTCATAGATATGTATGTTATAATACCCTGCGATAGATTGACAACCTGTCCAGAGTGTATTCCTGCCTCTCGCCCAATGTATATATACATATACATACTGTACATATATATGTGTGTGTGTGTGTGTGTGTGTGTTATCTTCCTTATAAGTCAAATAAACGGTAAACAATACATAAAATATTATTTTTCAAATGTATTTATATAATGAAATATATATTTACTTTGCAATAGTTCAAATTCACAGTTACGCTATGGCTGAGGCATAGCTATTGTATTTGCGTAAACTACATTCGCAATTTTGCCCCTTAGAGAGCAGTAGGTTATTATGTATCATCTCATCTTTTTACAAAGACAAAATGGGGGGGGGGGGGGGGGGGGGGGAGGGGGGGGGGGGGGAAATTGGAGAAATTGAAAAATAATGGAAAAACACATAAAATATGCATCGACGCCCCAGCCTCCCCTCCCGTGAACGACTGCTTTTTAAGGAGACGTTTGGATCGGAGGGAAACGCCCCTCTCCACAGTGTGCAAGTCCCACCGCCTAACGGCTCGCCCGATCCATAGCGTGACGTGGCGGGAAAGAGGTAAAGAGAGAGAGAGAGAGAGAGCGGATTGTGCCTCCATTTCCTCCATCATTCTGGATCTCGCGACAGACAGGATTGAAGGTATCCTGGCTAATTAACCCACCGGCTCAGCCCGGACAAGCTTCGGCTCTGCAACCACCCAATCCAGCGAGATGTTTGGTGTCACCTTAAAGATTAGCCTGCACCCCCCCCGCCCCCCCCCCTCGAATTTTGGGGGGGATCGTTAATCGCCCGCGCTCTTTGATGTTTGTCCCCCTTTTTCCTTCATAAACTCGCAGTAATAATTGAAACCATCAAAGGCTTCCCTTCATCTAATCCCTGGCTATGGCAAATCCCCTGTTTGACACTCTCCCTCTCTCTCTCTCTCTCTTTCTCTGTTTTTCTCTCTCTCTACCACCTTCCCGCTCTCTCTCTCTCACACACACACACACACACACTCCCTCTATCCCTCTCTCTCTTTCTTTCTCTCCAACTCTTTCCCTCTCTCTCACACTCCCTCCTTCCTTCCTCTCCCTCCTTCCTTCCCTCTCTCCCTTTCCTTTTTCATAACTAAAGGGGGGGAAAAAAATGACAGGGTCTTTAATTAATGTGCTTAGCGCTCCCGTCAAGACGTGACAGATCTTTTGCGAATTGTGCCTCTGAATAGGTCACGGTTCGTCCGCGTGGAGACGAGTTTCCCGCCAGAACTCGCTCCCGTCTTCAGCCGCCTCAGTCAGCGTCTCTCCTCCGGCTCACCGTCCTCTTAATCTCTTCATTTTAAAACACGCTAATTCTCTTTGTGGATGTTTGAATTGAATAGAGAGCGAGTGCGTTTCAGAGTGATTCCACGTACGACGTCCCTTATTAGATTTAGGCTATCTTGGGGTAGACTAGGATGCAGTAGGGTTGGGGAGGGGGGTTGTATGTTTGTTTTTACCCCTTTTTTTATCTTTTTGTTTTTCTCTTTTATCTTTGTTTTTTTTCTTTTCTTTTTTTCTTGTTAATTAGTCTTTGTTTCGATCTGCGCAGCCTTTCGCGCTGAATGACTGCAGCGTGCCGGGGGCCCGGGTTTGACATTCCATCGAAACTGAGCTGCGTTTTTGGTGTTTGGGCATAACCCGCCAGGCCCTGTAGACCATCTCCCGGTCACATCTGCTGACCATTCCCATCGCGGGCTCCTTACACACCCATTAAAGTTGCTGTTTCGTTTGTCCACCGGCCTCCGAATCAGAACCGCACGAAACAGAGAGCCAAGGACCGGAGGGCAATCTGCGGGAGACGGTAACACGCGGCGCTAACGGGGTAGCCAAAGCTAACCGACTCGCTCGCAGCGACGCGGCGCGTTTGAAACATAATCCGGCTTAGCCAATTGCGAACCCTCGTCTATACATACACGGCAGCGCGAATCCATATCGGGGGCTATCGCGCACAGTCGTGTGGAAATGTGTGCGGCCTGTTTTTCAAGCGGTTTCTTTTCCGTGTCTGTCATCCCTGAACAATGCGTTCTGAGCCGAAGAGCGATCCCTCAAAGCGTGAGGAGACTTCTTCCCCAGAGGGGCCCGCGCGGTGCGACGAGGATGTAAATGGGCTTACTGCAGAAATAAACGTCTGCTGTTTTCGCAAATAAAATTCTATTTGTTTGTCGTTCACTCGCTAGCTTAAAACGCTTTTTCGCCCGATGTTTTGCGGCGTGACGTATCGGCCTGTCGGTAAAAAAATACGTTCCCGCCGTGTGATTTCGTGCAGATTTTCCCACCTTTTGTGACCGCGATCGATCGCGAAAGAGGAGGCGCGGTGTTGTTGCTGATGGAAGCAAGGCTTGGGGAATCGGACAAACATAACCGACATTGGCAAAGGGAAGGAATCCGAATCATTTCCACCGCGATTTCCCCAAGGGGTTACTCCAAATGCTGTGCCGGATTGTTTCTATAGGAAAATGGCCTGTGTTCACAAAGCTCTTTATCATTAGAGACCAACCCTGTCTTACCGACACAATACCCTACAACTCCCCCCCCCCCCCCCCCCCCCCCCCCCCCCCCGCCCGACGTGACTCAATGTCGATTGCCCCCCCCCCCACCCACCACCACCCACCCATCCCTCCACCGCTCCCAAGTCTCTGAAAGCTGATTTTTACACCACCATAGGATTTCCATAATCACTTTATCCATGTGATTTGATCTGCCTCACACACAAAAAGGAAGACATTACCCCCAATTTGAACCGGCAAAGATTTGCCAAACGGAGGGTAGCTGGTAGCTGCTGATAAAGAGGTTGGGTAGAGCTTTAGCAGCGGGCTGGAGAGCGGTGGTGAGCTGCCCAGTGAGACTTGGTCTTGGTAATATATTGGCAATTGATTATTTTTCTGAAAGTTCATCTCGGTTGGAAACACATTTCACTTGACCTGCAAATTTCTGTTGCAAAAAAAAAAAAAAAAAGTTGCACAGTGCTGAGTCTTCCAAGGACAAAAACGTCTGCATTTTGAGGACATCAGGCCCGATTTGTTTTTGTTTTTTTGTGTGAATCTATTCTCTTGAGAAGCATACATCCTCAATATACCAGTTCATGGTTTGTTGATCCTGTTTGTTTCTTGGTGCGCTGCCTTCCAATTCGCTGGCTAAGGTACAGACCAACAAAAACACACAGTGGGTACAGGACACTATGTACCGCATAAATACAAACTGGAGAGAGGGAGATCTGTGCAGATCTGTGTTTCTAAAAAGTGGACAAAGTAGAGGCTTATGTAAAACAAATAGATATATACATTGTTCATTTTATTGCATGGTAAATGCAAAAGTGCACACTTGCAAAAGGTATTTATCATTGTTCCGTGTAATAAACTAAGCAATACATTTTTGCGTAAGCCTCTCCTTCAAAAAAATATAATTTTTTCCCTTTTCGTAACAATTTTCAGGTCTTCTATCTTGCAGTATATAACTTGACCAACTCACCTGTCTTTATTTAAGATGACAACACCAACCTTTTCTACAGTAACAGTTACTTGGAAAGCCATTTTTCCCCAACTTATTATTTAAACAGAAAATAAACCAACTCTATATAATGGATGACTAGTCTAATAGCAAATTGATAGCTAAATAGATAACTTGAAAACACATACATATAATCTATACATAACATTTGCTATTTCATTGTGTCATACTGTATTCCATCTAGTGATTATGATCAATAATTATGATATTTGTATTATTAGCTATATTCCCACGAAAGTGAAAAGTGAATCAAGGTGTACTAAGCTTCCTGTCTTGGCATATAAAATGAAGCAATATTTTAGCAGACGCTTTTATCCTACGCGGCGAACAAAAGTGCGTATCGTGGTCATTGCACAACTACAAAACACAGGTTCAATAAGGTACAATACTCATTTCTTCCAGCTATTTATAGCCAAGAACATAGTTCAGTTCACGCAGTGAACATTATTCTGACAAGGTGTAAAACATTACACAGGACAACCACCATGCGTACAGAAGCACAGTAGATTATATGATTCAGTTGAAAATTGCTGCAGCAAAAATTATTTTGAGGTGAGGTTTTGTTTTTCATGTTTTTTTTTTTTCTTTTTTTTCCCCCCACTCCAGGGGTTTATTGAAAAGGAAGTAGGCTAAGTATGGCCTGTTTCCTTGGTAACAATGGTATGAGTTAACCCAGCCAGGCTCTCGGCTGTGCTTTTAAAGATTAATTTTATTTTTAAAATGATTTTTTTTTTTTTTTTTTTTTTTTTGCATTTCTTTTCAAAAGAAAGCCAACCTTTTGACATTTCCATCTTTCAAAACTTGTCTCACCCCGACCTTTTTTCTTTCTTTTCTTGACGGAGAAAGAAAGAACTTTCTTAGCCATTAGCAGACGTGGTTTCACGGTTGGATAGGCCTCCCTCTCGGCTGAACGTCCACTACGCAAGGCGACACTTCCACAAATTCTCTCCCTCCCTCTGCCTCACCCCCCCCCCCCCCCCCCCCAATACCTGAACTACTTTATCCTTCATGGAGGCATTTTCCTATGGTCACATCCATCACGTTAACATCCATCCCTCCACAACATCTACTTTTCAGTTCAATTCAATTCAATTGTATTTGTATAGCGCTTTTTAAAGAGAACTGCCACAAAGACACTTTACAGAGTAGCAAGGCAGAGACAGAGCAAAAACAGCAAACAGAGCAAACACCAGGCCTGAATCCCCAAAAAGCAGGTCCATAAGGTTAAAAAAAAACTCCTGGGTGGGGAGAAAACCCTCAAACGGCGGCAAGAAAAAACTCGCCAGTAGGAAGGAATCTCGAGAGGAACCGGCTATAGAAGGGGAAGCCCACAACATCTATCACAGCATCTTTATCCTCCAGGCAGCCAAACCCTCACCTATCCAAAACTACTCCATAACTCTGGATAATTCTTGACAGTTCTTTAACTTTCTCCTCTGGAACCATAAGACGACCTAAAAAATTACCTTGATGGCGACCTTCTTATTCAACCTGGTCTTCTAGGGCCTGTTCCTTAGCAACACAAAATCATATCCATCAGTCCCAGAACACAGACTCAGTCCCCTCCTCTTATCTCTATCTCTTCACTTACGCTTCTCGAAAAAACCTCCTTCGGCTGGCCTACCCACACGTGCCAGCAGGTCACTTGAGCTCGTTTGGAAAACGTTTCCTCATGTTGTTGGAACCATGTGTTCCCCCCGCTCCTGGTCTCCAACATTTGGCTTTTTGATCACAGCTCACATCACATTTAACACCGTGTTGCTTGCCTGCCGGGGAGGCGAAAACGAGAAGAGAGTACCTTTCCTACCTCAAGCAAATTTTACACCCCTGTACAAGCCACTCTGTCAAAATAATCACTGGTCATCTGGCAGTTCCTAACCCTACATGACCACACATTCCAAAACCGGCCTCTCTATCTTTTCAAAATTCACACTGCTTTCCAGGAACTGAATAATTACATCTGCCATTCAGAGCCTGGTGACTCAACACACTGAATGAAATCTGATAGCCTATTGTGCAATATTGATAGCCACTGTTGTATATCGAGATAGCTTGCTACAAGGTAGGTACTGTTGGTTGTGCTGACCTTACTGATGCATTGTTTGGCATTATGGAAGCTCTATGCTGTACGTTGACACTCTAATATACCTCTCACTGATAATTATTTTACACTACTGAGCGCACGATTGTAGTTTAGCGGCATGCTGTTTGTTGCTAGATCTAGATCTAGAAGTGTGAAGAGAGAAACAGGGAAAGCACATTGCTGTATCTTGTTACACAATGCAACCATTACCCAGGGCAACTTGCCACACTTGTCCTTGCCCCTGTCTAAAGACTTCATTCAATTTGGCAAATGCATACATGTGGGTCATTCTGTGGGCACAGCGCAGTAAAACACAATATATTCAAAGAGTACAGGACATTTGTGAAGTATATAGCTCTATCCAACATGCATCCACGCACGTGTGTTTGTGTGCATGTCTGTTTTTGTGTGAATTGTTTGCGAAGCCCCTAGGTTTTGGTTTTGGTTCTGTCCTCTGACACACACACACAGAAATTCTGCTGTGTCTCACTGTGTGCTACTTGTCAGCTACTTATACTTAACCTCCGTGTCATACTTCATTAGTGGGGGAAAAAAACTGGTTTCTTTTCAATGGGAAACCAGTGAGCTAAATGATCTCTCACAATCAAGAGCTTTTAGAGGGAAAGTGTAAGCAGGCTTACAGCAAGAACAAAAAAAAAAAAAAAAAAAAAAAAAAAAAAACAGAAAGATGACTAATATTCCTCTCAGCCTGGAATAGATTTTCTGCATGTCAACCGCTGAAGGAGAGGTTGTAAATGTAATGGTACTAACAGACGGATGAAAGCCACGTGTTTATGTTGCCTGAAGCCCCCGAAACAGCGGCTCCCTCCTTTTGTTTGTTGTTGTTGCCCTTGTTCTATGAAAGATGAGGTATACGTCAGATTTTTAAAAAAAAACAAGCACGAAACCGTACAGACCCATGGCGCACCTTTACAAAGTGTCATGAGTAAAACTTGGCTAACTATATAGCTAGCTAGCTAGCTATATAGCATGTCCTCACCTCTGTAACGTTGTCTGTTGTCCTCCGTGTGTCCATACATCTGTGTCCGTGATACGCCGATAAGCAGGTCAACTAAAGTAGGCGAAACGCGAACACGTTAGGGTTAGCTGAAGTAACGTTGGGCGATAAAGCCGTGCTTAAAAATCTTGTGCCGTTCGAAGTGGTGATTTTTGGGAGATGCACCTGCGCATGTGTCCTACTGAACGAAGCACCACCTGCGCACGCGTCCCACAAAACGTCCCTCTCAGGTCGTCCGTGAGTGAGTGAGTGAGTGAGTGACCACAATTTGCCACGCATAGCCCACGGCGGCAGTTCCTGCGCGCCGTGGGAAAAACGTGAGTAATTGGAGGAGAGACGCTAATGCTTTTCTACCGTGTCATGGTGGGCTTTTGGGGGTTCGGTTCTCCCGTTTGTTTTCTTTGCGACTGGGGTACCGGGAGGCATCTTCTCAGTACCCTAGTGCAGGGCTTGTCCACACATAGGCCTGTGGCGGGGCTCTGGTTTTTCATTATTAATACTAATGGTTAGACACACCGCCTGTAGGTCAAGCAACCCGTCCGTATTTCATTGATTTTGTGATTAGCAATAGCTAAACGTGCATGCAGGGAGACATGGGACGCCCCCCCTTTGAGGTTTAAGAACCTCTTAATGCAGTTTTACTTAGTTTCGGTTGCCATCGCAGACCAGTGGGGGGGGGGGGGGGGGGGGGGGGGGGGGGGGGGTGTGTGTGGTTTTTGATCACGGACTGAGAAGGGGATTTTGGAGGAGATTACGATCGTGGACCAGGATGGGGATGGAGGTTTGGGTGTACCGATCGAAAACTGGGCAGCCAGTATACTGTACAGTGTGGCATTGCCGGTGTCCTGTACCCGGGATGCACATTTGGGCACTGGGGGGTTGAAGATGGGACTGCATGTCTGAGGAGGCCGGCTGCATGTTTAAGATCTGCTTCATTTATTATTTCCACAGAAAACCAGTCAGAGAGATACAGTTATTGACAGCTGTGAGGAAACACAGCTTAGCAGAGCCGCAATGGCCGCTATCACATCAAGTAGCTCAAGTTAGGAAATTTCAATAATTACACCTCTGTTCTCTTTTTTCTTTTCTTTTTTTTTCCTTAATAATCACTGACTTAATTAAAATGAGTTACAGAGCCAGATGGGAAGCAGATTGCGTTATGGAAAGGAGCCAGAAAGCAAGAAACACACAACAAGTTCTGCTGCTGTGGGGTGGGGAAAAAAAGAGCGTGCAGAAACTAACGTGTGTGTGTGCACACGTGCGCCAGCGCACATACATGCGCACGCAGACGGCGCACGGACACGGTCTCCCATACGAACGGCTGAACCGCTGCAGTGCAGCCAGACGGCACAGCCGCGGCGCGGCTCGTTGTAATCCAGGTCACACCGCGCTCCTTCAGAAGAACCGCCATCGCAGATCCCCATCAATCCCTCGCTGGGTGATTACGAGCCCCTCCAACTGCATTAGTTATTTATTCACTGCATTAGCCGGGTCCCCGAGAAGGAAGCTTGCGCACATTTCAAATAATGTTGCCGAAGGTTACTCCGCCATTGGTCGGCCAGACACCTGCGCCGCCCAATCAGGGCTCTGTCTCCGATTCCTTGCCTTAGAACGACTTGACAACACAGACGAGTGCCCGTGGCTCTGTCGCCTTGCCTTGAATGTAAAATCGTTAAATATATATAATTGCAGTCGGTGCTCAGAAAATGGCTTCCGCGTCAGTGTGTCTTTTACCAGGGTTTCACGGGGTGATAAAGTGGAAAGAATGGGTTTTATTTCTAAATGCCACTGATGGCTGCCCCAGAAAGCCACTTTCAGAAGAGTAAGGAACAAGCGCTTTTAACAGTATGTGCAGTGCTGTATGTATTTTTTATTTGTCCAGGTGCTACCCTGTTAAGATGAAAATGGATTTCGTATCTATTTTAGTGGGCACTTTGCATTTGACACATATTGTGACGCCATCTGAGGTTAGCACGACTCAGTGTGTGCTCTTTCCAACACATTAAAGCTTTCAAAAACCAGTCAACTAAACTTAACGTCAGGCCAGACAGGTCTAGTGCCCACAGGGACCTGTGCTTTCTGTCTATTTCCCTTCTTGGAAACTTAACTAGGTTATCTATTTTCACAAGGAATCAAAATGATTAGGGTTCCTGTAGACCATCACTCTGGTGTAAGCAGGTTTTTGACAGCATTTTATTTTAACATCATATCTTGGCTGATACTGTTTACTGAATTAATCTTGATCACCTTGATCTTGAGCACGTTTTTTTTTTTTTTTTTTTGAACAGTTAATCTGCAAAAGACATGCAATTGCCATTGTTTTCCCTACTATGGCACACCTTAAACTAAAACAGTTTGAACTTTAAAGCACATTGGAATTTCAGTGTTATTGACAATAATCACTACTATTTATAGACCATGTAATATGTTACATACAATGAAACAAGACTAAATAAGTGTGATGTGAAAGTTATATGGACCTTAGCAATGAACTGTCATTAAATGGTAGTAAACATTTTATATTATCTATCGATGGACTACTATTCCCTCTGCTGGTAAGAACAAGAATTGCAAGAAAGTTGCTCCAAATGTCTCTTGTACAGGAAGGCCCTGCAGCAGTGGCCTGTTTTTGTTCTGTAAAAAGTCCTGATTTCCTGACTCCTGTGTATTATATTGTATTGTTACACTAATGAACACAGGTGAACTAGTCCTCAAGATGCCCCCTTAGTAATATAGCTTAGAAAAAAAAGATCAGTATAAAATTTTAAATAACATTTTCCACGTTTTTTAGCTACCTGAAGTAGCCTGCATGTCGGGCAAAGCTAATTAAAGGGACTATATACAGTGTAATTCGATAGAGTGAACGCAGAAGTGGCTTAAAAATCATTTCACAGGAAAACTGAATTGGAAACTGGAAATCCAGTACCAGGTTTATTGGAAAATGTCAATACTTATTTGAAAATAAACTCCAGAACGTGTGTACCTGCGTGTGCTGTGCATTTTTGTGTGCACGGTTGCCTTAGCGTTAGCAGGTTGACGGTTGAGATCGTTTTGATAGCTTAGCAATGTAATGGTAAATGAGTTGTAATTGCGCTACGTCATTTAGATCAGTGTTCGGAAGGTATACTGTTAAAGTGTAGAATCTAGAAAATAATGTAAGAGTCATGAAAAAAATTGCATTTAAATTTAAAACCTGCTTACCTTGACTGTTTGTGATTAATTCGACTCAGTCCCCCTTGCAGGTCCCAGCAGACTAGGCCTACTTTTTGTGGAGGCCATGAAAGTCAGTGGCCTTAAATGTCACCATTTTGTTGCTAAAATATTGCTCTTTTACAACAAATAAATAAGTCCTCCATAAATTCTCTATAAATGGGTTGAGCTTTTTCTTTGTTGGCTAGGTGTCAGTCACTGGAAAAGCGGTTGTCCGGCAAGGAGTGATTGGTTTGTCCAGGGGGGATGTCAGTTTTGAAGAGTCCTCCTCACTACACCGCAGACACCTCGTGGAGTTAAGCACCAGGGACCCTCATAAGAAAGTAACCCTGCTAGCAACACGAGAATCTAATTGAAGGTGCTATATGTTAAAAAGCTAATTTTTCATGTATACCAATATTTTTTTAAAGACACCCACGGAGCTCGCAGAAAGGTGCACAGTAAAAGTATTGATTTTCCTCAAAAATATTATATTGACTACTTTGTATTCGTAATTTTAGGGTCCGTAAATCATGTCTCTGTTTATGGTGTCTGCCTGTGACGTTAGATACTGGGGTTACCGCCTTTAACGACGCACCTGAGACAGTAGCCTGCTCATCTATTTCTCCAGAATGAAATTAGCAGCTGGTTGCCTGTTAGTTACGGTGGCGAAATGTCTGACTAAGTTAGTATGAAAACAACATCACATGTAACCAAACTCGGAGCTCTTAAAAAAGCAGTGGTCTTGTGCAGAATGTAGATAATAAACTGAGTAGCCTAGCTAGCTAGGTAGCTGGCTAGCTAGCATAGTAGTGAATGTGAAACACTCCCATTCCACAACGTTAGCTTATCCATAATATCTAGGTAGCAATAGTTAGCCTAGCTGTTGTGCAGTTGTTGAAACAAAGGGCGCTTGTGGCTTGCATTTTCCAACTCGGTACCATAACGTTGTTGTGTTGTGCAGCAGTTGAAGCCCAACATTACCCACACCTTATCTGATCTCAGCCACCCCTACCAATTAAAAACTCAACTGCTCATGCAAACCAGCCTGCAAAGCACTGTGTTTATTTCTTTCAGATAAAGCGGAAGCATTAATTCTGTCCCTGAAAATAATTATCAGATTACTGTGGTATAATTGCGTGAATGGAAAATGATAGGGATTTCCAATGTATGTAATTATTTAAAGCTCGTGTTCTCAGTTACGCAGGATGTATTAAGCATGAGTCATTACGCCTATGAAACAGATTTCATCAGTGCTTGGATGGTTATAAAAAGTGTTGTCATTCACACATTATTGGTCAGCATAATTTTAGTCGCTGCAACACATTTGACTGCAGGTAAAGGTCACTTTCCAAAGTTTCGTTTGTATTAGTTTAATACAAACGCTGCAACTGTCTGAGGTGTAACATTTTATAGCTTTATACGGATTCAGAAGTAAAATACAGACTCTTGACATTAGTGAGAATGAGTGATTTGTGTATAGTCGACTAAAAGTTCAAAAGATCATCAAAAATTACATTACAGTGGATGCAATTTTTACACAGTTGGAATTTTGATGCATCGTGAATGAAAAACGAATACACTTTCTTCATGTGTATAGGCTATAAAAAATTGAAATTCTGATATCCAAGAATCATCATCATCATACTCAAATCCATTTGAGTAAAAATTCCCATAGTAATTAATCATATTTTGTTTAATGATGATGAGTATTGAGCCATCATAATATTTCCTTCATGAAAGTGAAAGTAGGAGAAACTGCACATTTATCACACTTAATGCAGTACATCAATGCTCTGGGAATGATTATTTATCAGGAAATTGCAGGAGGTCGGTCTGTTTGCATTACCGGAAGAACACGTACCATTTCAGGTACCGATTAGTGAAAAGACATCACAAAACACACACAGAAGGCACCAGTACAAGCCGTTTCCTGACGTTTTCTTTTCCTGTTCCACACAGCAAAATGCATTTTTGTTCACATACAGCCTCAGACAGCTTTCGCCGGTCCACAGAAAGGGCATGTCTTGTGCTTCCCGCCGTATGACTGAATGGAAGCATTGCACTGTGCAGGTCCCATTTGACAGATATAATTCGGCTTGCACGCAGCACATCCGCAGACAACACCGGGACGTGAGACAGTCGCTCTGACGCTCGGCCTAAGCAGCTCATTTAGCGAGTTTCTCCTGGGGGGGGGGGGGGGGGGGGGGGGGGGGGGGGAGGAGTGCGGAAGAAAAGCAAACAGTGCTGTTACTCTCCTGTCCATTTTACGTTTTCAGCCGAAACACAGACAGACAGACAGACAGACAGACGGTTCTCCCTGCGTTGTGAAAAGCGTAGAATGCCACGGGCGTCACCTTCGGCGGTAGCGCGGGCCTCCTTCTCTTCCTCATCCTCGGCGTCCCGGGCCTTGTTACTGAGGCGACGCAGCACCACGATGGCATTGAAGGCCCTCTGAAAGACAGCACAGACCTCCCCTAATTTATACTTCGTCTGACGACACTTTTGACCAGCGTCGCTTGGCGAAAGTGATGTAATTTCATCTGGAAAAAAAAAAATTTAAAAATACAGCACGACGCTCTTTCTCGACGTTGTGCACTGTTATGATTTCGCTATGTTGGCGGACGTCATCACACTTCATTGCGCAGCGCGCGATTGGGCGGTCCGCAAATGTGTAACCGTCAGGAGTTTGGCGTGTCGTTACCGTAGAGACAACGGAAAACACCCCACAGGCCTTCGCCCAAGTGTAAATGCCAGGCGGCGTGTGACACCTTCGTTTTTGTCGAGCGATGCTTTTTTGGAAATAGTCTTGTGACAAGGTGTAAATTGGCCTTTTACTAATCCCCCAACCCTGACACATCCTAACCATGCGTTTCATCGTGTTTTACATCAGGGTGTAGGGTACCGGGATCCAGAGGGAGCTCAGTACTTCCCCCCCCCCCCCGCAGTAACAGTGATTGCACCCCCAACCCCCTTTTTGGCATACAGGGAAATGCCGAAGATGTGCACGGTGTACGTGTTTCATGCAGCACAAGTTGTGAGGCCTACGGGCTGTTCCTCCGCCTCTGCTCCAGTTCCCCCGGGGGGGGGGGGGGGGCGGGGGGGGGGGGGCGGGGGGGGGGGGGGGGGATACTTATCTCACCTTCCACTGGCTCCTGGCGAAGTTCTCCTGGATTTGTTCACTGACAGAGCTGTGAATGTTCCTCTCCAGCACTTCCCCACCGGAGATCCTGCCAGATCAGCAGCGTGGCATAAAATAAGCCATTATTATATTAGAACCATGCAGACCCCCCCTGTGCAATTAAAATCCTCATACATTCACATAAAGAACAAAAGAAAACAAATTCAAAGATATTAATTTGTAGCAGTCGCCTATCCTATGGCACTTGCTAGTTTCCTTCAGTGCATGTTTTATTTTTTGCTTAGTTCGATTATTTCTTCTCGACTTCCTGATCTCGATTTCGTAACTCTCTCAATTCGAGCTTCCTTTGACTCAGCACTTGATTAGAGGGCTCTATGTGGATCAGCTGCTGATCAGTGTCTTGCAGACTGGCAGCTAATTGGTCATTGAGAGCAGCTGTGGTGCATTTTCTCTTGTCCAATGAGGGCATGACGACGCCCTTCCTGTCGGGTTTAAAAGAGGCAGGAACACACATATCTGGTTTTATTTTCTGATTCTACTCCCTTTTACTATGCATCTCATGTCAACAGCTCTGTTTTAGATGTGAACTCAGCTGGTGTTTTAGGACATTTAGTTTGAGATTTCCATTACTTTTGTTGTCACATATGGAGGATAAACTGTAGGAAAATGGGAAGGCCTCGATATTTTCGAGGTGTTCCGTTTAAAAGCACACCTGTGCGGGGTCACCTGCATCAAGGCGATTAGCAGGACTAGCCTTGGCTAATCATTGCGAGTCTATACTACTCGCCTAAATGATTGTCTAGCCCTGCAGACTTTATTTTATTAAAGCTCTGAAAACCCACATAATTCCTCTTATTTGCTGTTCAATGGAAAATAAAAGATTGTAAATCTTACAAAGGGAAAGGGGAGGGGGGAAAAACTTCAGTAATTTAAGTTTTCTGATATCATTTATTGTATAGTGAAGGGACACTTGTTCATTAGTGCATACAGTGTTGAGTGAGGCATTGGTTTAATACATCATTTTTATTCTATAAACTTATTCATTCTGTCCTTATTGTGTGTGGTTGGAGATGGACTTCTTCCTGATCAGTGTGGGTATACTGGTATTGCCAAATTTTATTTAAGTTGAGATTTGCAGCATTATTTTTATTTTATTTTCATTTTTTGTGCTGAACACAGCACAGATCTATACTGCCCACTGGAGGAGGATTTCACTTTGGTTTTCTGGAGACCATATTGCTTACATAAGCGATTAATATTTTGACCAATCAGAGGTGCTGTTCAACATTGGGCTGCCAATCAAAAGTGAATTTTTGAAGTGAATAAAAATGACATGTCTCACCTCCAGCTCTTTGGTTTAGTGATGACTCACTATACTATTGTTTCATTTTGTTCATATTTCCTGTTTATAGAACTGAAGTAGGTTGATAATTGAAAAATGAAGTAGACATCTTTTTATCTTGTGGCTAAATTAACAGCTGTGAAGCACCAAAGGTGGTTTTATGTGAGACGAGTGAATATTAAGTGGTGGAGTGTGTGCTAAATCTGGCTGAACCAATTAAAGACGGTGATCCAGGAGGACAGACATTTCCTGAACACTATTCTTGTGTAACAGATGGCACCCGCACATCTGCCAACTGTCAATCACATTGTAATCACAGTTTGTGGCCAATCTGTGGGAGTATCTACTTCAGTGTTGGGACAAAGCACACACAGATTACTGCGTGAGATCAAGTACAAGTGCATGTAATTTCTATGAGCACAAGTGATTAAGCTGTAGTAGTTAACATGTTAGCAGCCATTTGGAATCTGATAATACTGGCAGTTATTTTCACTGTTTCTATTGCCCGTCGTGGAATGACCCCAGGGTCATACAGACTGCACCTGATTGGACGAATATGGTGGCACAGTCCCCAATAGAACACATTCTAATATTAACTACAGAAAAGTGCCCTGGCACTAGACACTGGTGAACACCTAGACACAGACTTGTTTGGGTGTTGATTGATGCTTGCACAAAATTCTAAAAATCAATTTTTATGGATTTAAAATCCTAATGGATGTTAGAAGTATGCAATTACTATTATGATCATTGTTATTATTACTGCACAAGTTTCTGTAAAATAAGCACTTGTTATTTAATTTCACATTAGTTCCAAGTCATATTCTGAGTTGTGTGCCATATGGAATGATTTATTTGTATTACTGTGAAGTTGGTAAAGAGGTGTTAAAACATCTGAATAAATTAACATGTGGTGCACCGAGACTGTAGGAAAGAGGACTGTGTAAAACCGAAAGGCTAAGATAAAAGACCCAAATTGTGTGCATTTACAATCCGAAGTGTGATTAATTGTTGTTTAAAACTCCAATTTTTTTCCACCGGAGACTCTAGCTAACAGCCTTTAGGTTGAGAGCATCGACCACTCATGTCATACATTGTTCTATTAGTGATGGAGACACTGTGTCTGGTTCTCTTCAGTGAGCGATCTTGGTAGAACTTTATAGTTAACGGTAAATTTCAGGGCTGAGATCGATGCGCAGTAAATTTCCCCCGGCTGAGCAAAGAAAGCAAGGGAACGGTCAGATTCATGTTCCTTTTAATGCTGTCCAGGCAGCATTAGTGTAGATGAAGCTGATGAAACCGAGCTGTAAAATATGTGTTATTAATTCATTCTGTAAATGTGCTTAATGCAAGAGGAAAAAAGGAAAGAAATATGTGACATTTTCCCATGGTTTAGATTAAATTACAGTCTACACTATAACTCACTTTAGCTTTTGATGTTAGCTACTGTAAAATTTCCTATCTTTGATTGATGTCGTACAATCAAGATAATTAGCCAGGATTAATTTCAGGTCATTAATTGTAGGCACCGTAGCGATCACACCTGTCGTGCTGGGTGGCGTATTTTACGTTTCGGTTCTTTGGAGAGGGAGACTAGACGCCAGTCCCCACATCTGACAGCTAAACTCTTTGCCTCCCCGAAAAAAAAATGTTTTTCAAACACTGAAAGAAAGAAAGCTAAAAGAAAACTGAAATAAATATCGTCAAAATACAAATGTTCTCAAATGCTTTTCAGTGTTTGGGGAGAATCGAGAGTAGCTGTATAGGAACGGCTTTATTGAACACTGAGAGGTTGTTTAGTAATATAAAAGCATCATCTGTCAGATGTCACCTGGCTGTTCTGTTATTCAAAATCACTTTGAATAGAACAAGGAGCACTACAGAATGCAGAGTAACAGGACTTCCACTGTAAATAAGAAAACATTTGAGTTTGTCTTGTGCGCATGATGAACCTGGAAACAATGATCCAGCTGGATGAATGGGTTTCTAACTAAACAAACTAATAAATCTGAAGAAAACACAGAGCTTATTTTTGTATATGACAGAACTGCCATAATGCTATTTGTATTTTGGAGGTATTTATTTGTTTTCTTTTAGAATAAATGTGTAAATAATGCTTTGAAAATGTGCTTCGGAAAAAAAGGTTTTCTCCTGGAAAACTTGTATTTTCCTTTTTGACAGGAAATCATTTTATTCAAAATGGATCCCCAGACAGGAAATCATTTTATTCAAAATAAACCCCAGACAGCTGTCCCATTCCTCCATTTGAAAAATGAATTTATTATTTAAATGCTCAGTGGTCAATTTTATTTGGAATTTGAATCCATCTGCGTTGTCAGAGTGCAGGTATATGAGAGGTACATAATGGAATAGGTTCAAAAAGAGGGTGGAATATTAATCTTACCAAGTATGATGTAAGGCCTGTTCACAGTTGTATCGTGTATCTGGGTCTTTTTGCAGTAAGTGTGATATGAAGTCTTTGGCTGAACATGAAACAAAAAAAAAAAGACACAAACTGAGGGAGACCGGACATAATTATATTACTTTAGTACTCTAAGGAATTAAGTATAAATTTTTTAATAACACAAGGACCATACTGCCGGGATATGAATATTGCTGTGAAATCACATAGCTCATAATTGAGCTCCTCCTGACTGCAATGTTTCCTTAGGACTATTCAAAAATAGCGATATGACATCCAATAAAAAAATAACAATTACAATATGCAACCATGTACATTTTCAGCTGGCAGCCATGACTCCCTGTAGCTGTTTATTGGTGAAGTTATGAAAATTCGCTCAAAATAAGTCCTGGCTGTGCGTTTTTGGGTGGTTTACTCTTTTAAGGCCTCACTAAGTCAGAAGTAGTTATGCATATATTATACAAAAATATATTTCCCATATTCCAGCCCGGTGGCCACATTTATTAAAATGTTCTTGATTTAAAATTAAATGTAATCTTAAGATCGTTTCCCAAGTTGTGATTTCACTTTATTTATAAAAGTAATTATAAGAATAAAAATGACACACTGAATAATGTTTTATTAAAATATTAATTTATATGTTAAATATAATGCATGCTGGGATAGGCTCCAGCACCCCTCACCCCCAGGTACTGGATGGATTATTATTTTTAAAAAGCTGTTTTGCCAGCGATAAAAGAAAGCGAATACCTGATTCAGAGATGCTGTCCCAGTACGGCGAATCAAACTCGTGCTCCGCCTCTATGATCTGCCGGTAGAGCTGTGTGTCGTTGTCATGGTAAAACGGAGGATAGCCGCAGAGCCTGGAGAGAGGAGAGCAGGAAGTGCTGAGGCAGGGGGTGGCTATAGCTGGCAATGAGGAGCATTTCATGTGCTGGTTTACAGGCCCTAGTGCTGGTTTACAAGCCCCAGTGCTGGTTTACAGGCCCTAGTGCTGGTTTACAAGCCCCAGTGCTGGTTTACAGGCCCTAGTGCTGGTTTACAGGCCCCAGCGCTGGTTTGCAGGCCCCAGTGCTGGTTTACAGGCCCTAGCGCTGGTTTACAGGCTCTAGTGCTGGTTTACAGGCCCTAGTGCTGGTTTACAGGCCCCAGCGCTGGTTTGCAGGCCCCAGCGCTGGTTTACAGGCCCTAGCACTGGTTTACAGGCTCTAGTGTTGGTTTACAGGCTCTAGTGCTGGTTTACAGGCCCTGATGCTGGTTTACAGGCCCTAGTGCTGGTTTACAGGCCCCAGCGCTGGTTTACAGGCCCTAGTGCTGGTTTGCAGGCCCCAGCGCGCTGGTTTACAGGCCCTAGTGCTGGTTTACAGGGCCCCAGCGCTGTTTACAGGCCCCAGTGCTGGTTTACAGGCCCCAGCGCTGGTTTACAGGTCCCAGTGCTGGTTTACAGGCCCTAGTGCTGGTTTACAGGTCCTAGTGCTGGTTTGCAGGCCCCAGCGCTGGTTTACAGGCCCTAGTGCTGGTTTACAGGCCCCAGCGCTGGTTTGCAGGCCCCAGCGCTGGTTTACAGGCCCTAGCGCTGGTTTACAGGCTCTAGTGCTGGTTTACAGGCCCTAGTGCTGGTTTACAGGCCCCAGCGCTGGTTTGCAGGCCCCAGCGCTGGTTTACAGGCCCTAGCACTGGTTTACAGGCTCTAGTGTTGGTTTACAGGCTCTAGTGCTGGTTTACAGGCCCTGATGCTGGTTTACAGGCCCTAGTGCTGGTTTACAGGCCCCAGCGCTGGTTTACAGGCCCTAGTGCTGGTTTGCAGGCCCCAGCGCTGGTTTACAGGCCCTAGTGCTGGTTTACAGGCCCCAGCGCTGGTTTACAGGCCCCAGTGCTGGTTTACAGGCCCCAGCGCTGGTTTACAGGCCCCAGTGCTGGTTTACAGGCCCTAGTGCTGGTTTACAGGTCCTAGTGCTGGTTTGCAGGCCCCAGCGCTGGTTTACAGGCCCTAGTGCTGGTTTACAGGCCCTAGTGCTGGTTTACAGGCTCTTGCACTGGTTTACAGGCTCTAGTGCTGGTTTGCAGGCCCCAGTGCTGGTTTACAGGCCCTAGTGCTGGTTTACAGGCCCTAGCGCTGGTTTACAGGCTCTTGTGCTGGTTTACAGGCCCCAGCGCTGGTTTACAGGCCCTAGTGCTGGTTGGTTTACAGGCCCTAGTGCTGGTTTACAGGCCCCAGCGCTGGTTTACAGGCCCTAGTGCTGGTTGGTTTGCAGGCCCTAGTGCTGGTTTACAGGCCCGAGTGCTGGTTTCCAGGCTTTAGGGCTGGTTTACAGGTCCTGATTTACAGGCAAGGTCTGACAGGCACATGGAAGAGGTATGAAGCAGCTGTGGCTCCAGCCGCTGTCCTGTTGCCAGTCTTCCCTTTTGGCTGCAGAAAATTACTATCCTATTTCAGTAAAATACCACCCCCGGTCCAAAATCACAATCATCCCAACCACCCCAACACCCGCTCGCCAGATTGCAGTCTATCCCCCAAACCCCCACCCACCCCCTCCACTCCCTGGGTTCAGCTCAAATATGCCCCATAAAAAGCCCTTGGTCTCCCTCGGTTGACAGTTGGACACCAGACCGGACAGCTGCGGGACTCTTACAGTATGTAGGAGATGACTCCGATGGCCCACAGGTCCACCTCTCTGCCATAGGTTTTCTGCTGAAGAAACTCTGGAGCTGCAGAGGTGTTGAGAAGACAGGGGAGTCACTGGACAGGTCAATGTGGTGTGTGTGTGTGTGTAAAGTCTTCTAAATGACAACAGGAATCCTAGGTCTCTTCTCACCCACATAAGCAGGGGTCCCACAGGCGGTGGACAGAACTCCTTGTTCTTCCATTTTGGAAAGGCCAAAGTCGCTGATGAGGATCCTGGAATCTTCTCGAGGACTTTCGTACAGCAGGTTCTCAGGCTGAGTGAAAAATGTACCTGAATACCTGACAGTGTTATATGGGAGCACACAGCCATCTCAAGAGCATTTCTGTTGAATAGCCCACTAGAAAAGACGGCACTGTTGCCTCACAGCTAGAAGGTATTGAGTTTGAATCCCGGCCGAGGGTCTTTCTGCATGTTCTCTCTGCAGCCGCGTGGGTGTCCTCCGAGCACTCAGGTTTCCTGTTACAGTCCATGCAGGTTAGGCCAAGTGGAGACTCTAAATTGCCCATAGGTATGAGTGTGTGTGTGTGAGTGAATGGTGTGTGGGCCCTGCGATGGATTGGCGACCCGTCCTGGGTGTGTGTGCGTTCCTGCATCTCGCCAATGCATGCTGAGATAGGCTCCATCCCCCCATTCCCCACCCCCCTAACCGGGGGGGGGGGGGGGGGGGGGGGGGGGGGGGTACAGTACCTTCAGGTCCCTGTGCACGATGCCCAGCTGGTGGAGGTATCTGACTGCGCCCAGGACCTGCTGGATCACAGGACGGGCGTCGTTCTCCGCGTAGCTCCCCCTCTCCAGAATCCGCCCCAACAGCTCCCCGCCCGTCACCCTGACGCAGCAGCACAGGCAGTCAGCTGGACCGCGCTGGGGCACAGTCTGTTTCTGCCAGCGCAGAGTTATTTCAGCATATTTATACACACCGGGGGGTTCAAACGAAGCCGTTTCCCCACTCGTTTTTCAGTGTTTACAAACTCACAGCTTACCACAGCAGTCTCACCTCCACGCGCACACAGTCAGTATAAAGCCCACGGTACAGCTGAATCACCAAATAATAAGAGCTTTGTAAGTATACTTGTGCTCAGAATTAAAATGGCATGAATGGGACAAATTTCTAAATAGAATTTGTCAGCTCTGACAAGCTCGCTACCTCTACCCCCCCTGGAAAACTGTTCCACATTTCAGTTCTTGACTAAACCATGTTTGTTTCACGAAATATGACTGGAGTTCTTGATTTATTATTATTATTATTATTATTTATTTTTTTTTTTTAATTACTTTTATTATTTTCAAACAGTCATGACTCATGAAAACAGTTCCCAGTACAGTGAAAAATGAGTGGGGGAACAAAAGTAAATGAATGAACAGCACAGGACTGGTAAGCATAAAAATAAACTAACTAATATGAAAAGTGTATTTAATTTACATCTTAGCATTCTACTCTTAGCAGAAGGAGCAGATTCCACTTACAGAGGCATCACCAGATAAAGCTTCGCTGGCGTTTCGAAGGTTTCCTTCAGCGAGACGATGTTCTCATGGTGGACCCTGCAGGACAGTGGAGTTTAGACACTGTCCTTTGAGGGGAATAAAAATGCATGCAGTCCATATTTAAAGCAGCAGAGATCATGCTGTGTCTTGTGCTGGACAGAATGATTCCATTACAGTGTGAAAAGCATTTATATTTTACACAATGCCCTTATACAAAAAATACACCTTGAAAATCTGGAATTCTTTTTTTATCTGAATTTAGCAAAGGCTACTGAAAATACGTATTAGACCGCTCATTGCAAATATCATGTATTTACAACGAAATGAGAAAAAAAGACTGACTTGCGAAGCACGGCGATTTCGTTCTCCAACAAAGCCTCTTTTCCCTTCAGCGCCCTCTTGTGGATGCACTTGACAGCTACAAGCCTCTGAGAGTGGCGATGCTGAGCCACCCACACCTCTGAGAAGGAGCCTCTGAAATGCAGTCATTTCAGCCAATGAGAAGGAGCCTATGAAACGCATTAATCATTTCAGCCAATGAGAAGGAGCCTCTGAAATGCATTAATCATTTCAACCAATGAGAAGGAGCCTCTGAAACGCATGAATCATTTCAAACAGGGAGAAGGAGCCTTTGAAACGCATTAATTATTTCAGCCAGCGAGAAGGAGCCTCTGAAAAGCAATTCATCCATTCAACCAATGAGAAGGAGGCTCAGAATTTTTTTATTTGTACCAATCAAAAACTGGGTGTGCCTGGGACACAAGGGACACACTGTGCCCCCGCCAGTGCTCTTGACTGGGGTCAGCTCACCTCGGAGACGAGAGACCATAACTGCAGAGCTGTTGTGCGGCCACTGGACTGCACTTACACTCAGCCCATAGACACACTGCCGTATTGTTGGCACTAATATTGTGTCAGCATCCAGCACCTGGTTTATTCTGAGCCGTGAAGTACGGCCACAGCTGTAAACAGCTTCAGCGTTGCTCATAACGCTGGACTCCAGGGAGAGTTGTGTGTTTGTGTGTGTGTGTGTGTGTGTGTGTGTGTGTGTATACAGACTGACTCACTCTCCCAGTTTTTCCTTCAGCTCGTACACCACTGAAATGTCCTCCGCTTTCTGCCTGTCCTTAATGAAGGGCATCTTCCACCTCAGGGGGGGGGAGAAGGAAGTCTGAAAGCAGAAGAACTGTGCCTTTTGAACCTCCCTTAGAGCTCTGGATTTCTGCAGCTCTCTTATATAGTTTATACCAAGTGTGATTATACTTATATACAAAATCTTCTGACTCTTTTTATGTGGGCTTTTTTGATGTGTCAGTGCGCCTTCAGATTACCACCATTCATAAGGAAGGCTAATACCTGGTTAACATTAACGTCAATTAGTAGAATTTTGATCAACTTGTTTCATGATCCTTCCCGTTGTTAAATTCACATATTTACATGTGATACCTTTGAAAATTTTATACTAAACAGTTATGACAGCCCTGGCTACTCACTGTATGTGTCAAGACAGTCATGATAGTAGTTACTTAAATCCTTGGAACTTTTAAAACACCTGATTTTGTTGCTTCATTTGGCAGTGTAATAATTGTGTGCAAATCTAGCCATGTTCCGATTTCAGTGCGCTGCTACCACGTTCCTGACATTTTACACAGCGATATTGAATTCATAACATCTGTTTATTGCCTTGTTTGGCTGTTTCCCTCTAGGTAACACGCCACCTGTTGCTGCAGGGCTTTCTTGCCCTTGTTACGTTGTTTGCAAAGGTGTGAGATTTGACAAAGATGGTGAGATTTGACAAAGACAGCGCAACGCTTAGCACAGTATCGCCTTTCTAGCTGCCATATCGGAGATGCATGGTCACAACTTTCCTAAACACCTACTGAAGGATTGCATCTACTGGTTCTGAGATGCGGTGGGTGAAGTTTGGGTCACAAAACAGACGTTAAAAAAAATATCACAACCCTTAAATCAGTTGCATCCTAGAGAGAGAGGTTTTGCAGTGATAAACAAAATGACAAGTCTCAGTACACCACATCTACAGTAATCGGTATCTGAGGACGGTTTATCCTGGCTAAAGACCAGAATTCTATGAGCAGAGGGTGCCCTGCTTTAAAGTCTTCCAGAAAAAAAGAGAATGGTTTGCACTTGATTACCCTAATGTTCCAAATACATATACCTGACTACGCTTAAATTTATGAAGCTATGATGCTCATCAAAAATAGTGATAAGGAAAAAAAAATAGGAATGGAATTAATTGATAAAAACCTGTACACTAAAGCACACCGACACATCCCTGCATACAATGGCTTTTAAAAAACAAAAAAACAACTTCTTCTGAAGTGTCATGAAACAAAATGTTTACCTGTTGATTGTTGCAATGGAGAAAACCGTGCTTGCTTTCTCTTCCTGATGTCACAGTTTAGCTTTTCTGCCACCACCACTCCTCATCCCTCTGAACACACACACACACACATTGTCATTTAACTGAAAAACACATTCTTTCTCAGAAGCAACTTTGTCCACCCACACATAGAGGAAGGGAAAGGGAGCGAGAGACACGGTAGAGGGAGGGAGGGGGAGAGGAGGGAGTGAGAGAGAGACAGGGAGGGAGGAGAGGGAGAAGGAGAGAGAGGGAGAAGGAGGGAGGGGGAGAGTCGGAGGGATGGAGGGAAAGGGAGGGAGAGAGAGCCATGGAAACTGTCTGACGTACTGCACAAGCATCATCATCAGTAGCACGGCCACACCTTATTAAGATTGTAAGGAGGTTAAGCTCAGCATTATGGTCATTGTATATTGTGCCAATAAATTCATGGTGAAACATCTCATGGGTGCCAAGTTTACTGTCATAGTCTCGTTAAAACATTTAACTAGCCTCCAAATCCTTAACATTCAATTGCCTAAGTCATACATGCAATGCCATTAGATGGGGCCAGACAGATTTGACAGATTTAACACTGTGTGAAATCGCTTTCTTTGGTTGGGATAGATTCAAGGCACCTAGTTCAAGGTGTGGAGTCATTTCTGGTGTTGTGAAAATGCATTGAAAATTCAGTGGAATGCGTTACCCACTAGAGAACACTGTCCCAAAGTTCCAAAGCGGCCTCGGTTCAGTTGCCACGTGCATCCGTGTTAGGCAGGAAAACAAGGTCACAGTGATGATTTCACCGTTAAAACTGGAGCGTGGGACATCGAGCTGCTGCTGTGTCTGCAGAATTAAGCTATGTGTGTGTGTGTGTGTGTGTGTGTGTGCATGCGTGTGTGGATGTGTGTGTGTGTGTGTGTGTTTGGATGTGTGTGTGTGTGTGTGTGCGTGTGTGCGTGTGTGCGTGTGTGCGTGTGCGTGTGCGTGTGTGCGTGTGTGTGTGTGTGTGTGTGTGTGTGTGTGTGTGTGTGTGTGTGTGTGAGACATTGTCCAATCCTGGGTTCAAGAGCGGCCTCTCTATGGAACACCAGAAGCTTTGACTGCTGTTTATTCTGAGCGGTCTGTCTTCTGTACAGTGTTTGCAGTCATACTTGTACTTGCCTTGTAAGGTTGCAGGGTAATCCACTGTAAGGGCACGTTAGTCCAAACCCCGCTTTGGCACAGATAATCCAAACAAGTGACTCCCTCTGCTGCTACTCGTGCATAGGAGAGAACTCCCATGAGCTTATGAAATGATTTGCTTTATGAATTTTTTTTCCCCCTGCAACGAAAACATCCATTTTTTCCAGGAAAATGTGTTTTTCCAGGAAATTTGGGGAAACTGTTTTTTTGTCGTAGATCCCATGGCAACCAACTGTAGTGAAACCACTCTGGAACTGAGTAAACATCCCATATCAAAACAAATTATTATTATTATTATTAGTAGTAGTAGTAGTAGTAGCAGTAGTAGTAGTATTACTGATAATTCTAATTTTAAATTTAAGGTAATTATTAGTTTACTCTTTGCTTCAACTTTTCAAAAAAATTGTAAAATTAAATTTTTTATTAATCAGGTCATAGGTATTTATTAACACTGCAATGTTTCCTCTGGATAAGCACTTGGGCACATTGTGGATCTACCCGTTTTGGGTGCGCTGCTATACTGTACATACCATCGAGAACTGTAGGAGCGGTATATACTCACACACTTCCTGCTTTCTCTGAAGAAGTGTCAGCCACTTCCAGGAACTGCGGTTGTACGCCTTCCAAGAAGTATATTTGGAAACAAGTAAATTTCAATACTACAGCTTTTGTTTTTCAACTTTGTTTCCCAGGATTCACTTCCAACGTATAAACAACTTGTAAGTCATGCGAAGTGGAAACAGACAGGGCAGTTGAGGTTTTGTGTAAAAAGTGTATTCCAGCTTTTTTTGAATTAGTGCGATTTCAGCTCATTACAAACACGTTGAATAACAACCACTGTGTTGCCAGAAAACCCGCCTTTGTCGAGCGTGGATCTGTCATTCCTGGCACACAGTGTATGAGGTCTACAGTCATTGAGCTTTTGTAGTGCATCATTCCGTCCACAAGGGGGAGACCTTGCATCACATTCTTAAAAACGAACCAAGGAGATACTGTAACCAAGGAGATACAGTACGATTGATTTTGTGTAGTTAGGATTGGTTTTTATCTTTTTTATGCATTGGTTAGAAACATTCCCATTCTCACACATATAAATTCTGACACTCATTTCCTACCATTCTTCATTTATATTATTAATTCTATTCTTCCAATTTTTAAACTACATTTTACAAATGTGTAAAGGATCTCTTCAATCGGTTAAACCTGTTATGTGACCACAGTGTTATATGGTCTGTATTAACCAGGCTCAGTCACTCAGCATTGGTGATCCGATGTAAGCAAACACAGTAACTATTAGAAGCAATTGAAGGAAATTAGCACTGAAACGGCTCCTGGGGGCCAATCGTTAGATTGTGATTCAGACTATGTGGACCGTACCTTGAGTAGTACAGATCTGTGAGCCTATCATTTTCATGAATGAATGAATTTGAATGGAAGCAGTGATTGACAGTTCACTGAGATTCATTCATTTTAAATGGCAAACACAAAAGGCACTCAAAATTCTTGTACATCCTATGTGTGATTAACAAGAATGCGTTAAAAATACTACCACTAATTACATTTCTGTGACTATTTTTGACCAACTGTGGTTTGGGGGGGCGGGGGGGAGTTGCGTTGCGTATTGTGGCAGACCGAGAAATCATTGCAAGAACAATAGCGTCGAAAAAGCCATTTGCACCCTGTGACCTCAGCACAATTAAAATGCCTTCCAAAAAAAAAAAAAAAATATATATATATATATATATATATATATATATATATATATATATATATATATATATATATATATATATATAATAATAATAATAATAATAATAAAATGCATTTAAGCTCTGAATCATGTGGCCCAGGGATGGTTGTGTGGCCCTAAAGGACCTCACAAGAGCACTTCACAACCAGCAGCCGGCTCTGCGTGCCAGCTACGGTTTGGATACCCCGATCAGGCTCTGTAACATGAATCCATATGCGCACATTGATTTAAAATACCGGAGTCCATTTAGCGGAGTCCGTACTCCCGAGGCTCAGGACAGACGTTCCCTGACACGTGACGCCAGAGCTCCTGGCATCGGGAAGCTGCGAGCTTCGCGTTGACCGACGGACATCGAGAGAACGTTCGCATTGATTTAAATGGAGACGGGCGGAGCTTACGAACCGTTGTAGGCCCCCCGATGAAAAGCATTAACGCAGACCATTAATGTCCAAATGATAAAAGTTGAGGTGAGAGTGCATGCGCAACGTTACTAAAGCAGTACCAATGCCTGCGTAGACATTGATCCAGAATCTTTGATGAGCATGACCTTGTCTATCGCAGTACACGGAAGTACCTGTTACAGCTTACGTCCACAATCATTTTAAACCCGGGCGTGGGTCTGAGGAACAGCTAATGGAACCGCTGCGCCATTACTCCGATCGTTACCTTACATTACAGGCATTTAGCAGACGCTCCCGTCCAGAGCTCTTACACAGCTTTGCCATTTTTACACAGCATCCATTTATCCAGCTGGATATATACTGAAGCGATGCAGGTTAAGAGCCTTGTTCGAGGGCACAACGGCAGTGCCCTACCTGGGAATTGAACCTGCAACCCTACATAAGAACGCGAGCGGCAAGGCCGGCGCACTGTAAATGCGAGGCCTGGTTGTACATACTCAACGTGCGTTCCCGTGTCCCTGTGGAGGTAATGAACCCGAGTCCTCAAGGGGGCGATCCAGGACAGTTGAGGAAAAAGGGAGAAAGCGCAAATCAAAGAAGAAGGTTTCGTCCTGTTGTTGCCTGCTATAGTGCCCCTTCATTGTGACACTTCACACTGCAGCTTTGCATTAAGAATTCTAGGTGCCACCCCCACCCCGTCCCATCCCGTCCCGTCCCGTCCCGTCCCAACCCGTCCGTCCGTCCGTCCTTCCTTCCATCCCCCGGAAGACGCGACTCAGGAACACCTGCCCTCCGAACCGCATCCTCGTCAGCTGCGGACGGAGTCCCTGAGCAGCAGCAGCTGTTGTGCCATCCTTATTTCCATGAGAATGGCGCAGCCTTCACTGCGGGGGGGGGGGGGGGGGGGGGGGGCAGGGGGGGGGCTGTCCTTGCACGAGCAGAGAAGATTCCGGATCTCCAGCCCACAGGGAAGCACAGCTCCTAGACAAACCCCCTCAACCAAACAGGCTTCTGCACAAAAATCACTTGTGGGTCAAAAAAAAAAAAAAAGCACCAGACCTCTTGCAATGCAGCCTTACAGTCAACAACATTGTATCGGCAAGAACAGACTTAAGGTATTTAAGTTGTGGTTTGTTTTTAGGTAAGTTAAGTTTAACATGGATAACAAGAAACCTGAAGAACTCACACCGACCGGGTCAAGGGTATTGAACTGAGAAGTGGTCTTGGCAAACATTTTGGTTTGGTATTATCTTACAGCCAGGGCCTTCCTGCTTTGCACTGTTCAAAAATGTTTGGAAAATGAGTCATGCGAAATCCTGTTTGGATTTCTACTGGAAATTTCTACTGTACTACTTAAAAATACTCTCCAGTTCTGAGCTTCCCTTTCCCTTCCACAGACAGCAAATATTTTAATTCAGAACAATACCAGGCAGTCCCTGAATTGAAGGTCTGTGGTCTCTTCCTGCTTTTTTTTTTTTTTTTTTTTTGGGCCCCCATCCACATAAGGTTTAGATCAGGACGCTAACCCCTCCGCGACCTACGCCATCGTCTCTCCTGACGCACTCGCGCGCCGAAAAAAGAGCCGGCGAGCCGCGATCTCCGGCCGCCTGTCGGAAAGCCCCCCCCCCCGCGGCGAAAACCGGGGGGGGGACAAAATGGCGCCGCTGAGGACGGCTAGCGGCCCACATGATCCGCACCGAGAGGGCCAAGTATGAGCAAGTGACCAGGAGACCCCTGGCATAACCCCGATGAAAATAGAACGGCAATTTGTGTCCGCATGAGAACAGCTGGGCGGGGGGCGGGGGGGGGCAACATAGCTCAGGAGGTAAGAGCACTTGTTTGGCAGTCGGAGGGTTTGCCGGTTTGAACCCCGCCCTGGGCGTGTCGAAGTGTCCCTGAGCAAGACACCAAAACCCCCAATTGCTCTGGTGAATGCGAGGCATCAATTGTAAAGCGCTTTGGATAAAAGCGCTATATAAATGCAGTCCATTTACCGTTTACCAGGTAGGGGGTTTAAGCAGACGCTGGGAGAGCAGCAAGTAACATGGCTTCACTCTGCTATTCACCCCGTGATAGTCCAGCGTGTAATGAGAGCTACGGGTCAGTCCGCCGCGGTATTTATTGCCTGTCAGTGCAAATTTTTTCATAATCCGTCACATGAACGTGTCTTTCTTTGAGCCGCGTATCATCGCTCAATGCTGTGTGCCACAGATTTGATCTCGGTCAAACGGTCAGTGAAATCTGAATCAGTTTAATCTAATCTGAATAGAGAATTCAAAATGAAGGTGACTAAGAACCTCGCCAAGAACTTCTAGTGTGATCGACCATCTACATTATAATTTTTTAAATTTGATTCTAAATGTCAGCTTACCTGAAAGAGTGCTAATGGACAAATATATTATTCAATTTATTTTAAGGTATCTTTGATAATACATGTACAAAAGCAACATCTACAGAATCCCTGCATCCTGTGTGATGCTATTGAAACTAGCAATATTAGCACTGACTGTGTTTGTGTGTGTGTGTGTGTGTGAGAGAGAGAGAGAGAGAGAGAGAGAGAGAGAGAATGAAAGAGAGAGAGAATGAGAGAGAACGAGAGAGAGAGAGAGAGGCAGAGGGTGGGAGTGCTTGCATAACTTCTAAAATACCCTGTTGTCACTCCTACGCCAGGCTCATAAAACTTTACCTAGATTGTTTTGGAAATGCTGAAGATACCAGCTCTTTAAAAAGAATTTGAAACCAGACCCCCAGAATGTCTACGCAACCCACTGTTTGACATTTTGTAAACACTGCGTTGTACTGGACAGTTTTTCACGCGGGATATAAATTACCCCCCCCCCCCCCCCCCGTCATAATCGGGGCAAGGTTTATAAGGGGACGGGCGTGCTCTGACCAAACAGTGGCTATTTCCACGGCGCTATAAAAAAAAAAAGGATCTGTAAACTTTCCAAGACAGCTGCTCTCCCATCACGAGGTCCACCGTGACCTAAACTTAGAGTGAAGAAAACGTGCGAGAGGAGACATAACGGTGTTCCCACCTTTCCTCTGCTTAGAGGGTCAGGGCCTCTCGCTGCTGTAGGGGGGGAAGGGATAAGAAGTTGCACCATCCCTGTCTAAAAAGGATGAGCACCTCCAATTATCTGACATCACTGATTACTTATTACCCGACCTTAAATCAACTCTGAAGTGTAGGTTTTTTGGAATGTTTTTTTTTTTTTGTTCTCCACTGTTCTAGAACTCCGTTGCATTCAGTTACCAGTAGTGATTGTTACATCACCATTAGAATGTTCAGTTAAGAACATTCTAATCACACAATCACATGATTTTACACCTTTTAGGGTTAAATGAAATGCAATTCAATTGTACCTCAAATTTACAGGACTTCACTAAAAACAAAAAGTAGAATAATGGCCATCCCATTAAATAATAGGATTTATACAGTTAACCGGATCTCTTCATTAAATGGTCTTTCACTGGCAACATTGCTGCTATTTTTTACTGTGTGTGTGTGTGTGTGTGTGTGTGTGTGTGTGTGTGTGTTTATTTACTTATTTTCCAGGGAAGCAGTACTAAATACAGCCTCGGTGGCAGGATGTGTTTGGACTGTGTGGGCTCATACAATTTTGTGCCAGGCCTAAATGGCAGTAATGAGACTAAAACAGTCATTTATCTGGACAGACAGTCTGGCAGTGAAATCTTCTGTAATCAGCTCGGCTTAAACACTGTCCCCTTCACACATTGATTGTGGTTAACACTGAGATCCATTGTCCCTTCACAGGTCGAGTGAGAAAGTCTGATTGAACGCCGTGTGGTTTACAGTGCTTATCAACATCCACGGCCGATCCAGTTATTTACCCACTCCCCTAGCATTCATTGTCTTGTTGGAAACCCGCTTTGATCGTTTAACTGAACTGACCCGCATTTTTGTTTTCTCCTATAATGCAAATTTTGCTGTGCGTAAATGTGGGCTGTCTGTTCAATGAATGCAATGCCACGGCACGTGAGAGGCGCAGTGTTTGATCGCTCTTCCCGCGCGCACAGCGTTTGATTGGCTCATTTATCTCTCTTCTTTTATAGGTCTCTTGTTTCACTTTTGATCGCCTGTCTTCCATTCAGGATGGACGTGAAACCACTCACGGTCTTACAATCAATTTTGATCTTAAGTATGTCTTACGCAGAAAACCGCGTATAAGTGGTTATTTATAAAACCTTACTTTGACGTGGAAATGATCTTGTCTCTACGCAAAGTCTAGACTTGAACGAAAGTGATTTTCCTGCAGGTTATGTAGGTGTGTTGCCGTTTGGGACGCATATGCGTCCAAGCCTGTGGTGAACTTTGCATTAGCTTTATGAACAATTTGATAGGAATTATCAATTAAAGGTGTGTGGAATTAATTGCCAGACGCAAGGTGTGTTGAATTAAAAACAGGATGCGATGTTTTATAAATAGCGTGTCAAATTAGAAAAAAGTAACCATGGTTGTTCTTGCGTTATTGGAAGACATTGAAAACCGTGCTTTTAGAAGGGAGAGTTTTCAGAGACCGGAATGACTTTTTTGCGCATGATGATCTCCCAAAAAATTTGCTTTTCTCTTTTGGTCCATGCTTATTCCTGACTAAACCCTCATTTGTGCTAGCATTATATAAGGGGAAATCGCTGATTGTTCAGGTGCCGTCAATTTTAAGTTAATTTAAGATTTATAGATCACAGGTGCGTATAGTTACAAATGGTCTTCTTAGAACCTGCGTAAGCAAGGTTTTCCATTCTCAGTATTTTGCATGAATCGAACGTAAGCACACCGTCGGAAATGATCTTAAGACTAAGTTCAAGTATAAATCTAGGAACATTTTTATAAATAAGGGCCCAGAGTTTCGCGATTACGTGAATTTGTTAACTAAATCTTTAGTCCGTACTCTTGACTGCAAAAATAAGATTTAGCAGGTTGAGGGAAAGACTCCATGGTTCCACTTTCACTTGTTATATGGCAAATGTAACATGCTACAGTTGTACCTCCATCCAGCACTTATATTGCATTTGTACCGTTGTCTTGATGTAGCTCGTTGTCATGCTTCCTAGTTTGACTTGTCATAACTTTCGTACCAAGCCTATGCTTACCTTGTGAACTAGACTTATGAATAACTGTTATTTGATGAGTATTGAACCTTATCGGACCTGTGTTTTGCAATTTGTTCCAATGACCTTCGGTATGCACTTATTGTAGCCTACGTTGCTTTGGATAAAAGCGTCTGCCAAATACATGTAATATAAATGTGAAAATGTCACAACAAAGAGTTGTTCCTGACCAGGTAAAGTTTTAAACCACTAGTGTAGGTAAATCAATCAATCAGTCAAACTGTGCACTAAGTGTAGTCTTTCCCATTAAGAGCAGTTCAAACACAAAACGCAATTTATCTTGAAAGCTGTGTACATGGGAGAAAAACAAAAAAACAATTGTTTTCAGGGAGGACTTGAAGGCCCCGAATGACTAAAATATTTTTCGCGGTTTATGTCTTCGAGCTATAGACATATGTTTCACTTTGATCCGTGCACGCGCACGAGCGCTCGTACCTACTGCTCGCCTACAATGACGCGCTGCCCGTCACTCGTGCACAGGCTACCGCTGTGGTTCTCGAACCATTCTGCGGATACCGCCAGCCGGATCCTGGTGCTTGATGTGTTCTACCTGAAACACAATTGATACAACCAATCAAAGTCCTTGCGGTATCCAAGGAGAGGTTTGCGGACCAGTGGGCTAGCTACAGCATGAACAATGTTCTATTCTACTTACTTGCTTTAATATACTCTTGCTGATAGAGGGCGCCAAATGCTTTCATTCAATGTAACACGCAAATAAAAAAAACTCAATGAACTAACGGAGCAAGATGACATCATAATAAAAATCACAGATGCAGACTCTGGCCCCTCTGTTATTTCCGCCTCCAGTGGCAAAAATATGTTACTGCGCATCTTTAGATGCGCGCGGACAGACAGACAGTGGATATGACTGACAAACAAATGTCGATTAGAAAATAGAGTTTTTAAAACTATGGCTATATTTCGTCTGTTTGTAGTTTGGTCTTGCGCATAGGAATTTTCCAATGTTTCAAGGTTTCATTTTCCCCGTGGAACACTATGGGCATGCAGTATACCTTAGAGTGAAAGCAGTGGTTGAATGAATGCAATGACCTTCTTGGAAAGTTCCTTGGGCTTATATATTACAGGCATTGTGACACGTCGCCACTGCTGCCTAAGTATGGTAAAGATGCATTCTGACTAACAGTGATATAACTTGGCGGCGGTGTGCTATTTTTATGGGTCGGACTGATACACAATATGCATGCTGTACAATGATACCGTTCAGTTTTGGCGATACACTTGCCTGACGTTTCGGTACATTCAGTACGTCAAGCTTCGACGACTGCATTTCAAATGTACCACGATTTCCAAACGGTCTGGACTCGAGTCTCTGACTATTATTCGGTCCGTAGGATAATCCAAAGATTTTGGAGATTGTTCTGTTGGTTTAAAACATTGCGCTATTTTATGCGTCACATTCTTTTTTTCTCTCTTTTTTTTCAATGGCTGCATTGTCTACATTTATTATTGATGCAGGCTTATTTGCATTCATTTCTGATTAGGATATCAGTCCCTGGTGACGCCCTATTGCTTCTCTAAAAATCCCAGCTAAAAATAAAAGTTCATAACGGGACGTGACAGTGTGAATAGATTCAGCATTGCTGAATGGGTATGAGTTTTTGCGCACAGAGAGAGAGAGGGAGAGAGAGAGAGAATGGCTGCGATTTCATTGGGCTACGTGATTGAGAGTGTGTCCTTACGGAGGGCGGGGAAGGGAGAGAAATGCAAGTGACGTCCTGCTCGACGGCTACGCTTAAAAGCTGCGAGTCGACCTCCTTTACTTTCAGTGGTCAACCAGCCAGCACCGAGGGAGGTAGACAGCGCCAGGCGTCGTAGCTACTGCGCAGACCCGTATCGACAGGTTTCTCAGAGCGGGGACAATAAGCCGAGCGAAAGATGGTCTAGACCGGGATTACTGAGGCAAAAAATACCGAATGCTGTAACGGTATATTCACCGACGAGAGAGCTCCAGGCTCGCTTAGTTTTCGTCTCTACTCCCGTCTCCTCTTTGAGAGATACGTTCCCATGCGATTCTTCAGACTCACATTTAAGTGTTTCGTGGATTGTTTTTGAAGGTGCTGTCCAGCTCGGTGTTTTTCTTTTCGTGAGCGTGTCTCATTTTATTTCTCATTTTAGTTTCCTTAATTTTGTGAGCCGATTCTGAATTCCAGTTGCCCTTTCCCTAACGCGATTCGCGGCAGTCTTTTGTCAGCATTCTCACCGCTGGGAATTTGACTCAAAAAAAAAATAAAATAAAATATATGTATAATTCCGTTGACTAATAAAACCACATACTCATACGAGAGCAAGGATCCAATCGTCTATACATTTGGGGATCGCCGCCCGAAAAACGAAAGGACATTCTGGTGCCCTTTCTTGGGGGTGAAACTGAACTGAGAAAAATTAGAAGACTGTACTATCTGGGATAGAATTTATATTACTAACTGATCTCGTCAGTGGCTTTATCTTTTCCCAGAGTTTTTAAGGACTGTGAGGGTTCTTTGTTTACAAGTGGATGGCTGGGATGGAGAAATCCGCTCTGAATAGCGACTGCTGCGCTGTGAATCTGGTCCTTGGAGAGGAGAAGAAGGGCCACCTCATCCCCAACGGAAATGGGCACCAGGGCGTGAACGGGAACCTGGTTGGAGGTGCAGGGGCTGGCGCAGCTGGGGGTGCACCTGGAGCCATGGCCCCAGTGGACAAAGTTGGGTACCCCGAGCGAGAGACTTGGACCCGGCAGATGGATTTTATCATGTCCTGCGTGGGATTTGCAGTAGGGCTGGGCAACGTGTGGCGTTTCCCCTACCTCTGCTATAAGAACGGTGGCGGTAAGTGTAGTTTTCCCTGCCCGTTTTCACCCAAAACCCCTTTCCTTTGACTGTGTCGCTGTGATAACTAACACGGATACTATGCCCGACTTTACGTTTCCATATACGACTTTTGGTAAGCTGCCCGTCCGTCTGTTTCCTTTGGGAGACACGGCGAGGAAAGGAATCCTTGACTTGAGACAGTTTTAGGTAATTAAGAAGTACCGTGCGGACGTCAGACCTTGTGTTGTGACGTCACGGTAGAGGGTTTAACGCCTTCCTTGGCTGATTTATTCGGGTGGGAAAATAAAGAGCGCAATTTCTGTTGCATCAAGAAATTGGTTGTCAATTTTCATCTAAATCTTCGATTTCAAAGAACGATATGGGCAAATAAGACAGTGACACACGGAGCCATATATATATATAGGTTCGCTGATTAATTTAAACCTGTTATTCTGCTGTAAACCCTACCAAATAGGTATCGACAAATAGGAAAATCAAAAGTCGACGTAGGCTCTAGCCGGAGGCAATATTGACCGTTTTTACGCACAGGCATTTGCCTTCTGTAGCGGAGAATCACCCCCGTCGCCTAGTTAAGTGCGTACCCGACACCGGCTGCCATTAACTGGTCGTTAACCGCCACTTAATCCCCAGAGGTTGTAGTTACTTATTTATGGTCTGCGTTCACTTCCATCTGTGCTTTCGAATCGTCGGTGCATCAGCGCTTGGCTGTCAGTCCTTCACTTACGTGTCACCGTAGCCCTCCCATTTTTTTTTTCCTTTGCTCACAGCCTACTCGCTCATTGCTGCGCAGAAGCGCAAATATAGGCTATATCTTCTCACCATCCTCGCGATTCCGTTTGCGTAAAGCAGTTCTTTAATAATCGAGCTGTCAAAGCTGCAGCAAATACTGAAATATTTTCAATATAAGCGAGCTGCAACGTAAATGCAGTGCCGGTTATTCGCCGGTCATTGTGTGCATAATGCCGGTTGGAAGAGGCGATCAGAACATTACCGGAGCCCCGGCAGCAATCACAGTTTTCCATAATAGTTGTTTAAATCTTATTGAGATTTAGTATTTCGGTCGAAAGAGTGGCAACCATTTTGTTCTAAAATATGTTTTTGTCCCTCTGGTAATCTCAATGGCCAAGTCTCTTTCCTACAGCTCTTGCCACTTCAGCCATAGCAGTGGAGTGCAAAACTACATAGCTACATGAGCAATGACTTGTGAACAGGAGGTGTCGCCCACCCTTGCCTCTGTTCTGACCAACCAATCAGAAAATGTTTTAACTTTAACATTATTTTACGATTGACTAGAATAAATACAATTTTATTTGTATAGCGCTTTTTTACAAAGGAATAAGACTCAGAGCGGGGTGCTGCATGTGCCGCTGGCGGCCAACGGCTAATTGCAAAAAAAAGCCGATTGCCTAATACATGCGTAGCAAATAAACGGGAGAATGAGAGTAGCTACGTAGAAGTGCGAGGACGCGCGAGGCGTGCTCGCTCCTGGAAGCTTAACTGATATTTCAAATATTGATATTGCCCACCCTGTCAATGCATTCTAGAACCACCCTTGCTCGTGAAGACATACCTCCAAAGTAAACGTTATTCTGACGTTCAGATTTGCGAATCTGAAATGTATATGAACCCGTTAACTCGTGTGCCTCAGCAAGCATCCTAGCGGTGGGGGTAATGCTATACCCTGTTATATAATTACCCTTGGATTGCTGTAGAAACAATAATATTAGAAAATGCAGCATGTTGAAGATGAATGGATGTTTACCACGATTACTTTATGTATTTCATATTCATTTATGTGCATTCATGAGATATATGCAATACTTTATAATGCAACCCGACTGTTTTTTTGATTCATTCAAATGAAGTGATCGGTTTTCATATTTGGGTGGTAGCCTATATAGTCAGATGGTTTTGTACAGCTACAACTGAGATTAGTGCATGGTAGCCACGTTTTCTCTCTCTCCAGGTGCCTAGCCACATTTAGAAATCAATTGTCTGAGTGTTTTATACAGAAACACTGCTTATACTGCTTATGAATTAACAACGAAGGGAAATTTAGGAAGTGTTTAAGAAGTTCTTCAAATAACATAAAAGGTTTATGTGATAATAAACCACAGTATCCATCACATGTAGCCTTCATGACTATATCAACAATGAGAAATTTCCAGTTAGCGTAGGAGGGACATAGTCGTGGGCAGATGCATTGCGGTATGTGGTAAATATGAACGTAGATGCTGTATAACGGTAGGCTAAGTGTCCTCGTGAAGAGGTGTGTTCATGTGGACTGTGGCGTGAGACGGAGTGTAGCACAGTGGGTAAGGAACTGGGCTTGTAACCGAAGGGTCGCAGGTTCGATTCCTGGGTAGGACACTTCCGTTGTACCCTTGAGCAAGGTACTTAACCGAAATTGCTTCAGTATATATCCAGCTGTATAAGTGGATACAATGTAAAATGCTATGTAAAAGTTGTGGAAGTCGCTCTGGATAAGAGCATCTGCTAAATGCCTGTAATGTGTTTTGGTCTATAAAATCCTGCTGAAAATTGATTGTCTTACTACCTTTCAGGTGTCTAGCTAACCTTGTGAATTTCCATTCAGCACCATCTATTACTCTCTCATGACAAAATCCGCCAATGCAGCTTTAGTTTAAAATGTCATTGAAAATAGATCGTTAGCATTAAAACACAACTGAGATTTAAAACGGGACGTGTTGCTGTTGTTTCACGTCTGCAGATTGGTACCAGCACGATTTCATTACGTAAATGACCTTGTACAGTTCTGTTTTGAATACAGACATTGGTGGTAATCACCAGTACTAGATTCATTATTATTCACTAATGAGAATGAACACATGTCAATGAATCATTCCTGGTCATCTGATTCTTCTTTTATTTATTTATTTATTTATTTCAATTCCTGCATCAGATTCACATGTCTCATGAAAGCTTGGAATAGTTTATTGTATGTGGGCGAATGAGGAAGCTGTCTCCTCCAGTGAGGATGAGCAATGGTCAAAATGACCAGGCTGAATGAGCGTTGATTAGCCTGGCAAAAAGCAAAGGTCTTTGCTGTATAAATGAAACTACCAGTGAGTACAGCGCTGGATCTTGGTTTAGCAGCGGACTATCTTGGGTGACCTTTTCCACACTTGTTCTCCGTGGTGTAGAGTTGCTGTACCAGGACACTGTCCTTGCCAAAAGGTCTGGAATCCCCAAATCTTGGTTCTAAGCACTTGTGACCGTGAGGGAGGCCGCCTTTCACCAGTTCTGTGAAAAGGCAGAAATCCAGTAAGGCCAAACGGTTTTTTATTATATACGGTTTGATCATGATTTATGACCTGCCCAACCATGGTTCAGGTTTCAAGCAGCCTCTTTGGCACTGACAGTTTGTCAGAACCCCAGTAAATCATAGGCAAGCTTAGTTTAAAAAATAAATAAATAATTTTTTTATTTTTTTTTTTTTAAACCTAACAGCTGAAATTTAATACCTGAATAAGGAGCTGGCATGTGTTATAAACAAATACCCTTTACCAAAGTCCAGCCATATAAACTTGACTCCTACATTGTAAACCTACAACTAAACTGTTTATGTCATATGATCAAATATTTCCCTGATGAGTGAATGCTGACTGCTAGGTGGTGGATTTATTCACTGAAAACAGCACAGGCTCCTTTTGATAGCTTTCCAATGTATTTGTAGTTATAGCTCGTTATATAACTTGCTTATCTATGCTTCTGTAAATGGTTAAACAGCGTCCACTATGGAATGATTATTTTTCTAAGGCAACCTAATTTTATGGAGGCCAACAAAGTACCTGTCCATCAAGTGTTTGAAAGGAGCAATGAACAAAGAAAGCTGCTGTTTATTTATAAAGTCACACAGTTAAGATAAACATAGGTGAAATGCTATATTCTACAGAGTCCCCTGTCTAATATTTCAGTTGTACCTCGATGCTCTTTCTGTTTTGTTTTATTTGGCCTGAAAACAGCGTTCCCTCTGCTGCCTGACTTGCCACATACGGGACGTGAGATCAAAATTGCTTTTCTGCCTGTTTGCCTTGACCGGTCATTTGCTGGATTTTCTTTCTGTCCTTAATTCAAGCCAGTTGTGTTAAGCTGAATCATGTTTTTTTTTTAAAGGTGTACAGTTGTTGTCAGTCAAAAAGGAAAGAGTTATATTTTCTAGCATAAGATCTGTCTGTTGCCATTCTGAAATATTGGATGGATGGCTTTCGTTTCAGCTAAAGGTCCAGCAGCGGGATACCTAAGCCTGATTTCGGGGGAGATTTTCCTTTCTCTGTGGTGGGCCTGTTGATATAGTCACTGTTCTGGTCGAAAGGAGCCTCTGTTCCCATAATCCAAAATTACACGTCCCCCTTCACTGCATCGCCCTTGTGTCCCTGGTGAAGCAGAAGAGCGATTTGCCCCAGGTGTGGGGCTTTTAACTGACTCTAACCCTACCCAACAGTGGGCGAAAAGGGGGCAGGAATGCCAGCTGGTGGGAAACGGTACTTAGGCAAACATCAATCCTCTGAACTCTATCGCTCGTTCACTCAAAAAAAACCTGGTAACCCGGCAACCCCGGCAGGCACTGACCTAACGCCAGAGTTTGACAAGAGGCCTCCAGAGAAGAGCGTCTTCTCCGCGGGAATGCTTGCTTTACCCCCCAGGGAGCGCGGGTCTAAGGTAACACGGAGAGAGAGAGAGAGAGAGAGAGAGGTAGAGAGAGAGAGAGAGAGAGAGGGAGAGAGGGGAGAGAGGTAGAGAGAGAGAGAGAGAGAGAGAGATTTAGGTAACCGGTCGAGGGAGACGTTTCTGCCGCCCGAGGCTGCCAAGCTCGGTTGGTTGTCCTTTTGTGCGTGTTTGTGTACGTTCCCCAGGGGGGGTCACCGAGAGAGAGGCTCGGCCAAATCAAATCAAGTTACCGGGGGAGGTTGAAAAGGTCCCGTTCGCACAAGGAACAGAGAGACGCTGACATTGAATCATGCGATGCCCACGGGGGGGGGGGCGCTCCGCAGTCCTACATTTCTGACCTTATGAAAGTGCAGTTTGGCTTCCCCTGGGGTGACCGCCTGTCCCCTTGCTTTGTCTCGCCGTAATGAAGAGCCTCATTTCCACTGTTTGCGTTGGTCCCTCAGGCATCTAAGTTTACGGTATTCCAGTTTCGCTCCCTGGACACCATCTTCATAATCGCTGGCATTTAACGGACTCTCTGATCCAGAGCGGCTTACTCACCTGCTGAGGTCCAGAGCGACTTACTCACCTGCTGAGGTCCAGAGCAACTTACTCACCTGCTGAGGTCCAGAGCAACTTACTCACCTGCTGAGGTTCCCAGAGCGGCTTACTCAGTCCAGAGCTTACTCACCTTGAGGTCCAGAGCGGCTTACTCACCTGCTGAGGTGACTTACTCAGAGGTCCAACTTACTCACCTGCTGAGGTCCAGAGCGACTTACTCACCCTGAGCAACTTACTCACTGCTGAGGTCCTCACCTTCTGAGGTCCTGAGCAACTTACTCACCTGCTGAGGTCCAGAGCAACTTACTCACCTGCTGAGGTGCAGAGCAACTTACTCACCTGCTGAGGTCCTGAGCAACTTACTCACCTGCTGAGGTCCAGAGCGACTTACTCACCTGCTGAGGTCCAGAGCGGCTTACTCACCTGCTGAGGTCCAGAGCAACTTACTCACCTGCTGAGGTGCAGAGCAACTTACTCACCTGCTGGGAACCAGAGTGGCTTGTACAGCTTTTTACATACTATCCATATACACAGCTGGATGTATGCTGAAGCGCAATGCAGGCTAAGTGCTTTGACTTTGCTCAAGGGCACAACAGCAGTGTCCTACCTGGGAGTCAAACCGGCAACCTTCCAGTTGCTATTTCCCCAACATTTAAACTGCACTGTTGCCCTTCATAGATTCCCCCTGGCATATTTGGAGCTCATTATGATATGAACCTCCTGATCTTACAGTATGCTGAGCGGTCGGAGGCAAGCTCAAAGCCTGGTCCAGGTCCGTAGTTTTTTATATACAGACTGCTATACAGACTGCTACCTTGATAAGCAGGCAGAAAAACACACAATCTGGCTAAATGAAAATAAAAATAAATAAGTATTAGTCCTACTCAGTCTCAGCGCAGTTATCAGTCTGTCTCATTTGAGTCCAGCCAACAGTGCCAGTGGAAGATTTTTTTCAGGAAGTTGCTGCGCAGCTAGTTTTCATTCTGAGGGGAAATGAATGAAGGGGGAGTCCATGGGTGTAGCTGCCAAACCAATGCAAATAAAATTAAGCCTACGGTGGACACAATTTCCCAATTTCACTAAAAGGATGTGAGGACTAACGCTCCACAGGAACCTGCCAAGACGTCATGAATTATTCAGCCGAACAGATTAAATATATACACACACAAAAAAAACCTCTTACTCACTCAAGTGTACTTTCTGTCAACTTGGAACTTTAATGCTAGCCGACAGTTTTTTTTTTTTTTTTTTTTTTTTTTTTTTTTTTTGTCAAGCTTGAGGACAATGTACTCAGTTTGCAGACAGGACAGGTGAATCTTCAACTTATTTGACCCCCGCTCAACGCAGAAGACTTCTCGTAATTGCATTTAACACAGAAACTAGTCTGCAACCCTTCGACTTCTGTGCCGTTACTGTACCAACAGGTATGCAAATCAGCCGTACTTTTTGGCACTGCTGATTTGCCTTTTGCCATCCTCTAATAATACCACATTTCTAATGAAATGTTAAAAAGACATAGTGAGTAGTAGTTTGAAATGGTATATTCAAATGTCACTATGTAAATAATATACATTATTGATGTCTGTAATTGAACACTTTGCCTCCCCCTCAACATGTAGGTAATATCTTGATATTGACATTGCACAGTTTCCATTTCTCTGTTTGTTTGCAGTGGATTTTACTTCTCATTGCATTTTTTTCAACGCCCTTTATAGATCCGGTTTGGTGAACTGTTCATTTCTCTCGTAACTGAACCGCTCGAGCAGCAGGCATGGTAACCATGCTTACGACAGGAAGTTGTCACTATAACAGCTTCCTGTATAGCAATTACAGCCTGCAGGTAATAGGCAGTAGCAGCTGTATTAGAAACACCGAAAGTCCGATACATTGGCTAAGTGTCACATTGGATTGTAATTAGTGAACCCATGGGTGTTGGTCCGTGTGAATTCCTGTGCAGAAGTGCACGTCCATGCTCTCCGGCATTTATATACTGTTTGGCATGCAAGTTTCCGAAGTCTGGCCCCTTAAATTGCACCGACCCGTATTTGGGCCTGAGTTGGGTTCATTTGCATTCATTCAGTTTTTTTTATGGTGAACTTTTCAATCAGCCTGGCCACACGATACACCGTTTGACAGTGTTAAAACTCACTGCTCTATCGCTATAAACTATTTTACGGGTGGGGTGTTTGATGAAAACTTCAATCAGTGGACCTCAGTCAATGGACTAGTAAACTAGTTAGCTAATGTATTTATTTGCCAACGATGCAGAATGCTCTTTTTGGTGGTATTGTCATCAAATTTGGCACTCACTAATATCACTACACCTAAGACAAGTACTCACACTTTTCAGCCGAACACTTGTAATATAACGCTCATGGAAATTGCGGACCTGCTAGTTTCATGCTAGCGAGATGAAGAAATATAAGCACACGTGTTCACACCAAGACTCCTCAGCTTACCAGCCCGAGATGCTACCTGTTCTCCTCACCTGCAGTCTACCCTAACTAGCCCTGGGGAAGTGGTGAGCAAAGAAAGAAACAAACAAACAAACAAACAAAAGAAACTAGTCCGCCCATGGAGGCACTCCCAAAATCTTTGGCCTCACATCAGCCCATACGCCCGGCGGGCTAGAAACCACAAACCGTGAAATCAAAAAAAAAAACAAGGGACTAATGAACAGTTAAAGCAGCAGAGGAAATCTGCAAAGCTCCCGGAAAAGAAATACAGACAATAATTTGGTCACCTTATTTAATGCGCACAATAGCAATCAACAAAACATTTTCTTTTAATTTACAAAATATCAAAATGCTCAAGCTTTATGTAATCCGTCATTAAAATGAGGCATACCTTAAACGTGGGGACCAAACAAACACTCCCCGCATACACGGACACCCTTCCACACCAGCCCTATTACTGAAAAATGCACAATCAAAACTTAACGATGGTTCTCCGTTCTCCAACAAACATTCACATCTTAAACCCATTCCATCTTGAGATTAAAACTTTGCAAAACCTTGCTCACCTGTTGTAGCACTGCAATCTTTCGGCTATTACAACAAGACCGGTGCTAGATAGTTTGCTCCCGCACTGAGCAAAACGGCAACGATCAATTTCGATTGTTCACTACACCTTCTTCCAACGCCGGCGAGAGTGTGTGCACCTGTCCTCTCGTCCCTGCTGGAACCAAAGTGTACTTCCCCCGATGATTCCCCCCATTCCAATATATACCGGCCGCTGCATCAGGTGCCACCCGCTACAGAAAATTTTGGTAAAGGACGTGCCCCCCCCCCCCCCCCCCCCCCCCCCCCCCCCCCTTGGCTCAAAAGCTCAGGTGGACTCTCTCTCTGCAGGTTCAGAGCTGTGTACCTGTGTGGATCCTGCTCTGCAGAGGCAATGCTTCTTTGCTTTTGAGGCCCTTAGTGTCTTAAAATTAGCCCAATAGGTTTGATGCTTGAGGAATTTTATGGGTTTTTTTTTTTTTTTTCCCACCTTGCTAGCCTTTGAGGGGGTTGTCTTAAGATCTCTGCAGTTCTTCTTAGTTAGGAGCATGTGTACCTCCAGACAGGCGTCACTTGTGTGGCAGTGAAGTCCACCAAAATGCTCATTCGGCTCCTTTCATCTGCTGACATCACGGAGCAAGTTGGGACAGATCCTGGGCCCAGGTCCTACAACAGTATCAGTAACCGAACCACCAGGAATAACTTGATTAACCTGTATCAAAGCTATGGCATTTACTCACGTTACTTTCAGCCAGCTCCAACGAGAATTAGAGGGAAGTGGCTGGCGATCACAAACACACAAAGAACAATTGGAGAGAAAAAAAAACTCCACTATATGGCATATTTAATTGCCTCGGTCAAAAAGAGACATAAACCATGCCTTATGCCTCTGTGTTTGTATGGTGAACCCACTGGGCAGTGTGTGTGTGTTTGGTCACCTTGTCTGAGGTGAAATGCTTTTTTTTTTTTGGTGTGTGTGAGTATCACATGCTCCCCTCCGTCTCTCTGCCTCATTCACCAGGGGCAGGATCACAGGCAGCTCCTGCTTCTCTTTTTTTATTATTTATTTATTTAAAAACTATTTTTAGGGCTTTTTCAGCTTTATTGGACAACTGCAGTGCATGGAGAGATGGGAGGAACGGGGGATGGAGGGAGGGAGGGAGGGGAGGGAGGGAGAGAGAGATACACGTGATGGGGGTCGCGCGGTCGGATTCGTGCCGCCGATGACGTCGCAGCTCACGACGAGCACGTGGACAACGCTCTGCAGGCTACGCCACAAAACAACCCCTCCCCCCCATCCCCCCCCCCCCCCGGCCCTCGCTTCTCTGAGCTTGCTCGTCAGCCGCAGGTAGAGCGCAGAGCGAGCGCAGAGCTCCCTGATTTACGGGCTCTGCAGCGGGAGCGAGAGCGAGAGCGGGAGCGAGAGCGGGAGCGGGAGCGAGAGCGAGAGCGGGAGCGGGAGCGAGAGCGAGCCCTCTGGCTGTCATTGGCGGCGGAGGGACCGCAGTGTGCGCCACCGTGCGCCCCCCCTGGCCGCCGCTTCCTTTTCCGGCTCCGCTCGGAGCAAAGCACCGTGGGACACGAGGAGAAGTGCTCCCCGTTTTGTGATCTGTGCGTTGTGCTGCATGTACAGGTACGCGGCCTGTATCATCCAAGGGAACATCTGTGATTTAATTAGTCTTGTACACCATTTAGTAACAGATTGCACTGTGATATGACACGTATGTGCACAGATATGTACACATGTTTTGATCACATATTGATATATCGTGTCCATATGGACCTGGCACCAATGGTGTTTGACACTTAAAGGCAATCAACCAATTCTGGAGTTGCACTTCTGCTCTATTTTGTATCAGATTTTTTATTTTTTTGCTCGCTTCTGAGCCACAGACATGACATCTATATGGTTATGACAGAAAATATTCTTTTTTTTAAATTTCTGTATGTGAGTGAGTGGCAGAAAGAGCCAAAAAGAGAGCAAGAGAGAAAGAAACACAGCTAATTATCATCTATGTTCAGTTACAATTTAAAATTGTGAACAGGGTCATCCTATTATGAAGTAATTGCTGTGTATTCATTTCAGTTTTTACGGTAATTCCCTGATTGTTTCGTAGGTGATTCGATCCTCTCTTCCCCACCCTCCCACTCTATCTTTATCTGGTCCATCTCCGGGGGTGGACAATGCGGGCATTGTGCACGGTGGCTTCACCAGGCCCTGGGCGTGAGAAAGAATGTGGTCCAGGGATTCTGGGGTTAATTTTGGCCCGCTGCCCCGGGTGACATCAGTGCCTTGCCCCCACGTGACTTGCCGATTAAGAAGACCGTCCCGTTAATCTTATAATCTCTGCGCCCCCCCCCCCCCCCCCCCCCTGGCTGGGACCCAGGGTGCTTCAGGGTTCAGGGAGGAAATAGAGTAACTCAGCCCCCGGGAGAAATCCCTGACTGACTGCCACTTATGATCCACTCAACGCAAACTACACTTTTATTGCCATCTCTTTTTTCCACATCCCTGATGATGTATGCGGGGTGTATGTGTGTGTTTTGACTGACCAAAAGGAAATGAGGTCAGCTGAATTGACTTTGTTGGCGCTGGGAAAATCCACGGCAGTGCATTATCCACTCTATTAGACTCGGATCTGATAGGTCTATCGGCCGAACATCTGCTTCACAGATTCCCCCAGGCACACTCCAAATGTCGCACCATAATTATCGTGGCAAATAAATTAAGGGACTTAATTTAAGGGGCATACTTAAATCATCTTTGCCGCCTCGAATTTTATTGGTCAATTGAGCCTGATTGTTCATTGTCAGCCCGCGGTCCAGTGGTAGCCTAACGGTAACGTCTGGAGGATTAGAGGCGTAACGCCACATCACTTCGTAGTGTGCGCGAGGTAAATAAACAAATGGCGGTTTTTTTTTCCAGTGGCTGGCACGTGCTGGTTGTGAGGCAGCATCCCCCATGTGCGCTAATGCCGGCGGGTGTGTATTTATAGTAACAGCGGCAGAAAGTCTAATCGGGGCCGACCCAGCTTTGACAGCGTTTTCAGGCCGGTTATAGAAAGGCCCAAAAGACTCTGCTGATCGGTTGAGAGGATGATGATGATGATGATGTCGCTGCTTGAGCCCGCGTCAGCCGCGGAGCACGCTGCTGCCCCAGGTAGCCTGCATCCCAAGATCCGATATTCCCACGAGTTATGAAATTTTTATCCCCCTGCATGAGGTTTCTGATCATGTCATATCTTTTCAGAAATGGTACAAAAAAGTGATTTTCAATCACATTTTACATTGTTATATTATATGTGTCCACTTAATAGTATTGTTTCTAAAATATTTTCAAAATTGCAACCGGTTGATTTTAACGTTTTTAAATAGTTATGTTCTAAACGTTTGCTTGTTTTCATTAAATTGTAGGCTACATTATCTGAACTGTGTGTATCAAACATATAAATGTTCTCTTGTATATAGTATTGTGAAATTGTGACCAGGCTTTTTATCAATGACATGGCTTTCCTGTGTATTTACATTTTTTACAATTTTGTGGGGGGGGAGGGGAAATGTTGCAGCGTTGAGAGAACAGCTTGTCAGCCATCTTTTGCTCTTTTCGGAATACCTCGGAGGCACTGATGTCTACTGATGTTTCACCTCGAAAGGAGGCAAACGATCTGTGTACTGCCGCTGAAATGGAGGGAGTTCTGCCTCCGCAATCTCAGATAACTAGGCTATTTAATTACAAGGTTGAGCAGAGTTCCGGGTAGCGGTCGAGGACGGACTCTCTTTTTCCCTCCGCGCTTCGGTCACGATGCAGCGAGCATCCATCCACTGCGGCGTCTGTGCCAGGGCATCTGACTCACCAGCGTGTCGTCAGCGTGTTTAGTTGTCCATTTACTGTGCGCGGCGGCGGTCACGCGCTCTCTCATACGTCATCTGCGGCGATTGCCACGGTGCATTCTCTCTTTGTAAATGAATCACAGTTATTTTCTTCTCGTCAGTCCCACAGAACTATGTACATGTACGCGGTGCTTTTGCTGTAATTAACAGCACTTTCCTAAGTGAGCTATTGATGCTCACAAGATGATTTACTAGGTTCACTCAGGAAATTACAACACTGGGTTCGCTCATTTTTAATTAGGCCTACCACAGGTTGGTAACTGGGAAAAATAATTGTGCTCATATAGTGTGCAGTACAGGTAATGCACTGAATGTTAATTGCTATTCATGTGTCTTCCAAGTATCTCTCGCTACGTCTCAGGGCATGTCATCCCAGGGCACGATTGAAACAAATTAAACCGTTATTCACTAAATATCCAGGACTTGATCACATCCTTCAGTGGTAAATATTTATTGAAGCTGCCACAATATTTGGTTTTTCATAACAAGAGTAGAGCATAGTAGCATCCCCAATGGCATGCGCATTGAAATTGAAGATAAGTCTAATTATATTTAACTGCAACGTGGGCTATGTAATCTTGCTTTTTGTACCATTAACTGAACATGTTGACGGTTAAGAAACATTGCATGCTAACGGCTTCACCAAATGCCTTTTCACAGGTGTAGTTACGAGACCCTTTGGTCCTTTTCTTGTTTTATGAGTACAAACGTGTATTTTAATGACATATGTATAGGTCTCCTACCAGAAATGTGAAAGAGATTGTTTTCAATCAGCCTTCCATGCTGCAATCCACTAGTATGTGTGCGCGCGCGCGCGCGTGCGTGCGTGCGTGCGTGTGTTGTGTTGTGGAATATTCTGTGATAGAGAAAATCATGTTCACATAGACATCATATGAATCGCTTATGAATATGAGCATTAGCTCGGTCTTTGTTCCACTCGCCAGACTATTTCATGCTCGCAGTGCTTTTAAGGAAAAAAAATAATCCAGTTCCGTTCCATCTGAAAGGCATCTTCAAGGTTAGGAGCCTTGTCAGTCCGTCGCCATATATGGCTTAGTGTGCCGTCTATTCAGCTAGCAACCGCGATTCACCGGCAGAAAAAATAATCATGCTTCAGTTCCAGCCTCTTAGCAGCAGACGTCCTTGCTTCTGTGCATCCATGTTTTTTTCCAGTCTCCTGTTGCAGAGGGACAGGATGCTCCCTCCAGCCTGCAAGAGCCTTTGTTATGCAACGGAAGGGCACTTTGAATAGTCCGGTCTCTTCGCTCTTGGGGGCCATCTTTGCCAGCCCGATGGACGCGGGTGACGTCAACTGGAATTCATTCAGTGCGGCACATTTGTTCACTGGATTATCTGCAAGATTGACGCTGGCCGTCACTAGCGAGAAAAAAAACGCTCCTGTCCCCTCCCACCGGCCCGCCCCCCCCACCTCCTCCTCCTGTCAGTTTGAAACCGCTCAGCCGCGGAGTTTATCGCCAGCGACGGACGGGGCTTTCTGTGCTTCTCCGAAGCTCGTGCGATGGCGACGGCCATGGCTGTTAGATTGAGTGTTAATAAGGACACGCATCGTTGGGGGCAGGGGAGCACTGGGGAATGCACGTTTTACATAACACAGCCTTGGTACTGGACGGAAAATACCTACGTTTCTCAGTTCGGATCAGTACCTTCACTTGATTTGAGATTTATTATTATTATTATTATTATTATTATTATTATTATTATTTTGGAGAACAGATGTTTGATATGCTTGCCATCTGAAATGTGGGCCGAATAAGAGGTTAAATAAGAGAAGAAAATAAAATAAAATCATAAATACTTTAACATCTAAAATACTAAAGAACCAAATCTTTGCTATTCCTTAGGGTCAGTGTTTATTCTCCCTATGTGGTGATAGAAAATGTGTTTTTATACAAGAAGTTTGGTCCCTCTTTTGGCTGTTTGTGTGGCCCTGGCTCTATATATGTTCAACAAATGGCTGAAAGCATCACAAGGTCCATATCAAGAGTACTGAGAATAATGCTTCATTGCCTCAGGCCCAGAGCCTAATATTAGCAAAACAACCGAAGTATTCCCCTGATCTTGATTAACACGAAGAAGATGGGATGGGATATAACACACGATATGTGTGATGCGAGATCAGTCCGTTTGCTGGTTCTGTTCCCATCTCGCTCGTGCCTGTTAATCTCTGCACCTCATTGCCGATGAACGCTATCGCACTTCCTGTACGCTTGTGTTGTAGGTGAACCGTGCCTTTCCACTGAATTTTTTCCCTCCTTTTTTTTTGTTTTTCTGTTCCAGGGGTGTTCCTCATTCCCTACATGTTGATCGTGTTCGCGGGGGGCATCCCCATTTTCTTCCTGGAGATTGCCCTGGGGCAGTTCATGAAAGCTGGAAGCATCAACGTGTGGAACATCGCGCCTCTTTTTAAAGGTACTTTAAGGGTTCCCAAAATGTTACAATGGTGGCCTTGGGTATACATTTTTTTGGGGGGGGGGGGGACTGCTATCTCCATCTTTCCAGCATTTCATCTGTTTTAAAAAAAAAAATAATAGCATGGACATATAGAGTAGAAAATATATGTACATTCTTTTGTGGTTCACTGATCCTCTGGGAAGCTTAACACAACAGTATTTTTATTTATCTTTTTTTTTTTTACAGATAATTTGATTGTGCGTGTTTCAGATGTGATAAAAAAAATAAAAAATACCGACTTGATTTAGTGACTTTGATGCTTGAGCTGTGTAGAAACAGCCATGCTGCACGTAGTGTAATATTCACAGAATTGTATAGGAGCTAATCCACTCTCCACCTGCTTCATCCAACAAATCCAAGCATCACATTCTGAGATATTTCACATCAAAGGGTCACGTCAGCTTTGGTCTCATCCAGACTTGAGGCCTTATGTAATGACTCACTTTTTCCCCCACAATCCCCTAAACATTCAATTAATTTCACTACTTCTGTTGCCTCACTGCCAGTATATGGCTTTAACCCTCCTGTTGTCCCACCGGGTCCAAATGACTCTAGCCTGAGTTTAACAGCAGTGAAATCCCCACAATGTTCCAGCATGAAAATTGTTTACCTTGCCTGGTGTAACCTTCCTATCTGAAAGTTAAACATTGGCCTTTTTTATATTCTTAAGAATGCGACACACCATCAAGACACAAAGATTGTCTTATGAGCCTTTTTTTTAACCTTGCAGTTATGAAATCATTTGAAATCAAGTGAATAATAATGTGCAATCAAGTCTAACTGGGTAATCAAAGGATAGCATGCAGTATAATTGAGTAACTAGGCAGGAAATGTAATTATATAGAAGAAAACAAAGTGATTTATTGTTTAACAAAATTTCTGCCTGTAAAATTATAAAAACATTGCACAGTAGGTTCCATTTTCTTGCATACATTTTACAGATTCAGTAATGTATTTGCCACTACTACTCTGTCGTGTTAATATGGAGGGCTATCAAACTTATCAAATTTATGATCTCAAACTGCATTTACTGGCATAGTACGTTTCATTCGCCATTTGTACAGAAGCAGGTCTTTTCTTTAACTACAGAAGGCAGAATTCAAGAGTGATGCAACATGTCATATAGCAATGTCTTATTCCATATAAAACAAACACACACAGCTGTAATGAAACTGAAATGACACTGTAACCACACAGACAACGTGAGTTCATTTAAAAAAAAAAATCCAGCGTGTGAAACGTGTTCCTGTGTAATTTGTGTCCAGTTGTCCTTTTTGTTGATTTGGCAATGTTGGCGAAAACAAAGAATTCCACCTTCATGACATTGCACAAGATGGAAATCACAAGTTGTTTTCCGTGTAAATGGGAGGGAACATAACATAATAAGATTCTGATATCCTTATCAGCCAGTGCTGTGAGTCACAGCCATGCTATCAATGAATTATGGGTAAGACTAACTTGGCCGACATCATATGACTGAATACTCATACAGTCTTCCGTCACATTCAGGTTCACTGCCCTCTTCCATTATATGAGGGAACACGTATAATTAAGCATACATGCACACACACACGTACACACATACACGCACACACATGTGCACAAACAGGCGCACACTCACACACACACACACACATACACACACACGCACACGCACACAGTGTTTTAAAAAAATCTATAGTCATGTGTAGTTAATGATACAAAAATCTACAGCTCAATAATTAGGTGAGCTCAATAAAAATTGCTCGCAGCTAGCTTTGATATATGATAGGCTACACAATTCCTTATCCCCCTTTAACTTTTAGTTTGCTTCAAGCCACCAATCACAGCTGCAGTCTGAACAGTCTTTCCCCAACAAGTTCTTCCAAAGAAATAAACATTTCCTGCTCCAAATCTAGGACAATGGAAAGCCACATTGTCCTAATTTCAATTTTGCAGGAAAAAAAATCTAGCGGAAGTAAATTATACTCTGACGCATTTGAAAAATAAATGAGGCAAGATTAAAACTTGCAGAAATCTTACTGCTAATTCTGTTATTTCTAATTTTATAAAATCCAAAATTATTTCGGTAGAAGCAGAATATTAGCAGAGGTTGTAATCAGCATAAAACCTAAAGGGATACATTTAATGGTTTGATTACTGGCGTAATCACTGTAATCTCTTGATTAATTTAATTTTGTTTATTTATTTTTTTCACTTTCAGGTCTGGGGTATGCCTCGATGGTTATAGTGTTTTTCTGTAACACTTACTATATCATGGTGTTGGCCTGGGGTTTCTACTACTTCATCAAGTCCTTCAATGCGACTCTGCCCTGGTCTACTTGCAACAACCCGTGGAACACCGAGAGCTGTATCGAGATCTTCCGGCACGACGACTGCCTGAACGGCACCATCGGCAACTCCAGCTTCGGCAACCTGACCTGCGAGGAGCTGGCCGACGGCCGGTCGCCCATCATCGAGTTCTGGGAGTGAGTAAACTATTCACACGTTGCTCGCTTCGCACCAAAAATCACCACGCAGCGCGTGGCTGTGGTTTTTTTTTTTTTTGGTTTGTTTGTTCTTCGTTTCTGTTCTTGTTTATTTTTGTTCTTAACCAATGGTCATGGACTGGCGCACTTCCAAGTGAAGTAGATGCAGTTATTAGGTCATGGTGCACTTCAAACTGCACTGTGTGTTTCACAAAGTCAATAAGTCTCAACATATAGCCCTGGGGTATCTTATGGTCATTTTATCTGAAAGAGGCATCAGGTCATTAATTGCCTAAATGTGATGAAGTTTTAGCCACTCTTGGCTTAAAAAAGATACTGGCTGATAATACTGGCCAAATGCCCTCTAACGAAGCAGTGGCATCAGTAGAAACACTGGCATTTAAGTCTTAGTAGCAGAGTAACTTCGTTCATTTTTAGTTTTTCTTTTTTTAGTTGCATCTAATTCAGCAGTCGTCTGGCATCCGGAAGGTTGTCGGTTCGGTCCCCAGTCTTCTGAGTGTGTGTCCAAGACCTAGACAGCTAACCCCCAATTGCTCCCAACGAGCTGGTCTGCGCCTTGCATGGCTGCCTTGATCTCTGTGAGTGTGTTGAGTGTGTTGAGTGAAAATGGGTGAATGAGAGGCACTCTCCTTGTGCAGTTGCACTATGTAAATGCAGTCCATTTACCATTTAAACATTTGTTCTCTTGTCCTTACAAGCCCTGGAGTCTGTTTTAAAATAGTCTGCGTCCAGTCAGGCATTTCGTCTTAATTGGCACACGTGATGGCTGGCAGTTAACTTGACCGGCAAAACATCACGGCCGTTTGACCCATGGTTGTAGTATTGAGCTGTGAGGCTCAGGGGTTGTGGACTGGTGAAGTAAGGATATCCAAAGCGGTTCTTTAACAGAGCTTTATGTTTTAACCTTGGTGCACGGTGGTGGAGAACTCAGGGCATTAATGAATGGAGTGTGGTTGGGAGTCTGCTGCAGTGTATTGTGGAAAGGATCGCATCATTCGGAAAGTTCGCCATCTAGGCTGCACACTGAGTGCAAATGGTTGATCGTTACACTGGACAATCTTCATAAAAAAGGGAACCTAAATATATTTAGTATATTTAATGTGTTCTTCTGTATATTTGAGGCCAGCAGTTGTACGATGCAATGTGCAAAAGGAATAACCTCACCATTCTAAAACATGTTCCCCTTTCCCCGCCCCACAGGAATAAAGTTCTGAACATTTCCGACGGACTGGATCAGCCCGGTGTCATTAACTGGGAACTGATGCTATGTCTGCTGGCCACCTGGGTTATGGTGTACTTCTGCGTGTGGAAGGGAGTGAAGTCAACAGGCAAGGTAAAATGTCATAACCCCCCTAACCCCCGCCCACAGCCCCCCTCGGCCCCGCCCCGCCCCACCGCAAGCTTAGCGGAGCTGATCCTTGTCTTGGGGAGGGGGGGTGTGTGCTATCTGAAAGGTGAAAAGCTGCTCTAGAGTCACATGTGTGCCGAGCAGGTCCTCAAATGTCCCTTCTATAACTGCCTTTACGTTACATAAGGAGCTGCCCGCCCCCCCCCCCCCCCTCCCATAGAGCTGCCCTGGGACTTTCATGTAGCAGAGAGTGACGGCGCTACTGTTATGCACTTACATACCAACTGCTTAAGGATTCCTCTCCCACGATGGCCAGCCTCATTGGAATTCTCATCTCATTACGTAACTTTTAAACGCGGCTGTCCTTTATTGTATTTTATTTTTTTTCAAGCTAAATTATACCGTAGAAATTCTAATGTGCGTAGACAGAAAAAAGAAGACGGAACAGAGCTGCAGCATGTAAACATGAGAGAAACGGTGTGGAAAGGGCTGCAACCTTCTGGGCAATGACACGAGACTGTGGCCGTCATCAGATATTACATTACAGGCGTTTAGCGGACGCTCTTATCCAGAGCGACATTCACAGCATTGACCTTGCATCCATTCACACTGCGTCCATTTATACAGCTGGGTATATACACTGAAGCAATGCAGGTTAAGTACCTTGCTCAAGGGTACAACCGCAGTGTCCTACCTAGGATTTGAACCTGCAACCTTCTTCGGTTTACGAGGCCAGTTCCTCACCCACTGTACTACAGTGCACTGCCGCCCACGGTTGACGCCGAGAGTTCTTGAAAAGAGAGAGAGGTTTTACCCGTGAGTATTCCGACCGGGTGCCTGGTTAAGGAAGACCGGCCGAGCAGAATTCAGGGAGGGTCAGATGCCATTCATTTTTTGTTGAATGCTTTAGAGCGTTATGTATTTATTTATTTTAGAATTTCAGAGGCAGTGTGACTCGCCTAACCTTGCGTGACTCACACTGTGCCTTCTCTCCGCGCTACAGCAGCGGAACAGTGAGGAGGCAGGGGGTAACCATGGCAACGTCGGTTTTAGTGTGTGTGTGGGGGCGGGGGGGGGGGGGGGGGGGGGGGGGGGGGGGGGGGAGGGGGGGAGGTGTGGCCATAGTGCATTACGGCCATAGTGTATCCTTGTCACGCTGCTGGATTCTGATTGGTGGGCTGAGGGAGGCGGACTGCAGTGCGACGTGACAGGACGCTCGTTGGAGAAGACAGCGGGCCCTTTTTTTTTCCCCTGCTGTGGAGGCGGAGTTAAAATCCTGGGCCAAAGATATGAGATATCAGTATTTATTCAAAAGCCCTCAGTTATATTTTAGCCATTATAACAAAGGCGATCATAGAAGGAGGCTATAATGGTGAACCGTAGAGATCGTAGGACAGAAATATAATTCAGAAGTGTAACATTCTGACAGTTTATCTGATTGTGTCTCATTTTTAACCACTTTCACTTATTGAGATAGGAAACTGTCTTAGTCTCTCCAAACAAATTCTTATGCTAAAAAAAATCAAGCAAACATATTTGTTTAAATGTGGTAGTGAAGGTCATCGTGATTCAGATTTAATATATCCCCGATGTTTGAATGCCGGGTCCTTTAGCAGAGGCTAACAGCTTTATCTTAATTCATTCTCTCTGTTAAGTGCTTTGTCCTTGACTTTGGCCAAGAGTTTCGATCAAGTGCTTCTGTGTCTTGCACAACGTGAGTTTGGCAAAAAAAAAACAGATTTGCTTCCTAGGCCTTTCCCCTTTTTTGTTGTATAAATGGCAACAAGTTTAGAGCAAACCACAGAGAATGAGGAAGAGGTCTGTGCGACTCTTCGTTGACCTAACATAACATAATGACAGGAACAGGCCATGCAGCCCAACAATGCTCAGCATTTTCCTGACTAAATTAGTGCTCTGATTTACCTACGGTCTGTACAGTATCTAACACCACATTAAGCCTGGTCCCAAAATCCCCAACTGAATGCACACGTGCAACTGAACATGGAACCGTGCAGTTTCCATACTCTTATTTTGAATCGTCAGCGAGGTTCTCTTTCTGCGTAGCCAATCAGCACGCTGTTAACCGTGTCTGACGGGATCGTGTGATTCTCACTGCATGCAATCTGGGAAATTCTGCGCGATTGCGGACACAAACGCACGCGCCCCCCCAGTATGCTGACTTAAAATGGCCTTGTTCAAAATGGAGATGAAGAGAAAAATGGTTTCTGAAGTCCTTCGACTGAGAGTATTCATGTCCGTTTGGACCCTGGAAATTGTAATTAATTGCAGTTAATTGTGTTTAATTGTAACGAATTGTAGCTGGTGTCTCTGCGTTGGGGGAGAAAGTCGTAAATACTGGAGGGAGGGGGCGAGCGTGATATTTCATCTCCGGATTCCTCTGTGCTCGGTTGAGATTTAATTTCATGCTACGCTGCCTTTCTCATGCTCCATTAGATGTAGTTCTATCACATTATATGTATTTTGTTTTTATTTACTTATTGATTTTGATGGTCGGTGCCCGCCCTGTCCCTGTTGGTTTTTTTTTTATAAAGTGATGTTTTGTTGACAGTTGTGAGGAAATATATAAGTGATTCATGAACTGTTACTTTATATGTTGGTGAAAAAATACTTGAGGCTGTCTCCACTTACATTCAGAGGAAAAAAAAAAAAAAAAGTGTCATGTGTCCCCCTCAAGATTGGCATGTGAGAGCTTGGCTTCAAAGACCAGAATGCGTCACTCCGTAGCCGTCAATCAATTTGGGGGATACCGTCAACCGCCCCCCGAAAATAGCCCCCCCCACCCCCCCCCCCCCCCCCCCCCCCCCCCCCCCGTTTCCTAATAAATTCAGCTATATTACGGATCAGCTACAACCTGCACTTCGTGTCCAAACGCTTGTTCCAACTGCAGATACTACAGAGCACATGATACCATGAATGCAACTGGAGAAAGGTCAGCGTAATATCCACGCGTAGTCCCCCCCCACCCCCCAAATGCTTATTGGGCTTACGTCAGTTATTGCCTGAGGACATACTCAGTCTAGTACAAAAATCAAGACATTATCAGCCATGATTTTTTTAAAAATGTCTACACATATTACCACCATTTTGATGAAACGGCATTTGCGAAAACAGAGCACTAGGTGTCTCCATTCGTCCTCAGTAAGCTTCATCGTCCTATAATAATATCGGCGCGCAATATGTGTGGTGTTGGGCAGTTTTAAACAAAAAAAAAAAAAAAGATGGCAAAAGTGACCTTTTAGTTTGATTTATGTTCTTCCTGTCTAGTTCCCTAGTGTAATCCCGTTTGTGTTGGTATTAATCAGTTTATCCTTCAGGGTCCAAGTTGAACTATGCGGTTGTTCCCTGCACTTGGAACGGTACTTCTCTCTAGGGTTTTTCGACACACTTGTCCTGGTTGTGGTTATACACTTTGATGTACGTCGCTCTGGATAAGAGCGTCTGCCAAATGCCTGTAATGTAATGTAATGCAATGTAATGTAATCTCTCTCTTTTAACACCACTGTGAGCATAATCAAGGCTAGACGACAGGGTGGAGAAGATGCATATATTACATTGCATTACATTACATTACAGGCATTTGGCAGACGCTCTTATCCAGAGCGACGTACAACAAAGTGTATAACCATAACCAGGAACAAGTATGACGAAAACCCTAGAGAGGAGTACCGGTCCAAGTGCAGGGAACAACCGCATAGTTCAACTTGGACCCTGAAGGTTAAACTGATTAACACTAACACAAACGAGAACAGCAACAACGCAGTCTATGCAAAAAAATACAAGCAGTAGTTAAGACAGGTGCATTAACTAAGTCACCTACGAAACGGCTGCCTAGTTACGACCCTAAGCTTGCAGTCACGCGGGTGCAGGACGGCAGAACGATTGCAGGGAAAGTGCGTCTTAAGGGCGAACGGGAGGCGTGTAAAGACAGGCGGAGGAGGTTATGCGAGGTGCAGACTCCTTCTGAGCATCACAGGATATGACAGCGCTGCCGGGGCATGACTTTGCTCGTGTCACGCTAGGAGGTGTGAGTGATAAGAGTAAATTACAGTAATGAGGCTTTTTTTTTTTTGCTTTCCAATTAACGGACGTGGAAAAAGAAAATCGGTGGCCTAGGTTTATCCAGGGTCAAATTTCTGTCTATGTTGGGGAGGCATTGTCCTATTAAAATGTAGAGAGAGAGAGAGAGTGAAGTCATGTAAATTAGGTAACTATAAAATCTAGCAATCAAGTTTAAGTCACTCGGTGTTGTTATCTTTGTGGACCAGATTACAAAAGTGCAAAGTTCAATGCTTTGAAATGCTCTGTAGATTAGATTGGGACTTCCATTTTAGTCCTTATCAGTATCTGTCAGATTATCGCAAATGTAACAAAGACTTGATGAATAAATAAAATTGAATATGATGGTGCTCAGTATGTGACTTGCCTGAATACAGCCCTTGTGTTAAATGGGGTAATACATATGTTTGCACGAGTTTGTGTACAAACTCTCGTCTTTTTGCAGATTTTTGCAGCTAAACTGTGTTCTGCGTAACAGAGTTACGTTAAGTGATATATGTTGTGTAAGTGATATACTGTGTGTATACTGTCCATACACTCTCACACTGATACTGACACGTACACACACACGCACACACATATACGCACCTCACACACACACACACTCGTGCACACACACACACACACACACACACACACATACACACACACACACACACACACACAAACACCTAACCATTGCAGTGGATTGAGAGATTTAATCCCTCTGTCTCCCTCTGTCCCCCCCCCCCCCCATCCCTGCCCCCTCCCCCCACCCCACCCTATCCAGATTGTGTACTTCACCGCCACCTTCCCCTACGTGGTGCTGATTATCCTGTTAGTGAGGGGCGTCACGCTGCCCGGGGCCTATGATGGGATCATGTACTACATTAAGCCCGACTGGTCGAAGCTCGGCGAGGCTCAGGTAGGTTTGCCGAACGGCATGCTGCTGATGTGGCGTCGGGAGCTCGGACTGGGCACTGCCCGTTCAGATGAGATTTGATGAGCCTGGCTGGCAGTGCCTGCTGCTCCCCTACACTTTGTGTAATGAGTCCAAGCTCGTCAGCTCGCCAGTACTTTCAATCGGTGAAAAATTTGCCATCAGCTGTGTTCGGAGAAATAAATATCGGATGTATTTAACGTGTCACAGATGTGTGTACATTGTCCTGATTGGTCTGGTGCTTAACGTAAGGCACACAACCGCTTGGTAGGGTGTCGGTTATTTCCGTAGCTCTGTAAGCAGTACAGCTGAATCTATGATTTCATTAGCGTCTAACCTTTATGTTTGTGTTTTATATGTTAACCACCTAAGACCCAGAAATTCATTTTTGTCCCCTGTAGGGGACATGAGTCTCTGATCTTAATCTCCACATCCATATATTGTACTATACTGAAACCTGCACTACAAGGTACATTCAATACAAATAACATAAATTAATATTTTTGAGAAAATATTTTCACAGTAACACGTTTTTTTGTCATTCAAGACAATTCACAATTGTATTTTGTCACAAAATGGAAGCACTCAGAAGGTTAATATGCTGATGTTCTCTCTGTGCCAGGTGTGGATTGATGCCGGTACGCAGATTTTCTTCTCATACGCCATCGGTCTTGGCGCCCTCACTGCGCTTGGCAGCTATAACAGATTCAACAACGATTGCTATAAGTAAGTACCGCACTCAGCAACACCTGTCAATCAATGTCTGTTTGCACATCAGGAAATTATAAATGGTGTTATGTCCAGATGATTGTCCATAGAAAAATATTGACTTGCGCTGCGCTGACTAGTGGGGAATCTGTGATGTGTTCGTTGTACTGCATGTCAACCAACCAATTTGGGGATGGGGGGTGTGAGATGGAAGTCACTTCATTGTTCTCCCAACCGAAACCATGCCAGTACGTTGAAAACAGTTGGCTTGATAGAAGTTGTTGGAAAAATGAGGATTAACAACCCTGCTGAAAATTCCAGTTTAAACCAGCTGAAGCCAGTCAAGCTGGTTTAAGATGTGTTTTCATCACTTCCGGCTGACTTTGTTTCCTGGTTGATGAGCTGTTCACCAGCTGAGTAGCCCATGGTCAGCTAGTCCACAAGTTTGGCCACCAGGTTACTCTACCAGCTATAATCAGCTTTGACCAGCCACAGACCAGTTATGACCAGTGATCAGCAGATCAGCTGTGAGCAGCTAGAAGTGTCAAAAATACATCTTAAACCATCTTGGAATCCCAGCTGGTCTTAACTGGATTTTTCAGCTGGGAAAGAAACACATCCAAGTTACTTTTACATTAAATAACTCAGGCCAGCACTGTCATGCATATTACTCTTGGTTAACTGAACATTTAACTTGGAACCAAATGCTAGACAGTTTCACAATTCACATTGCAGTACGTTAGAGTTGGGAAAGTCCAGCAGTCATATGATTTGTTTGCAAAGAAAAAACTATACCTAGCATTCATTTGTAGGTTTTTTTTGTTAACAGTTTATTGATTTTAATACCCCAACCCCATCCCTAGAACAGGAAGGGCGAATAGAGGACACACAACAAAAAAAAATCAGCAGTCCGTCCCTGCAAAACCGACAACTAGCATAATCCAAGCTGCAATTGTGTCAGATTGAGCTCTGTGAATTCTCGCTGTGGTTTTATTTATTTATTTATTTATTTGAAATCGTTAAGTTGAATCTGAGGTCAGATGTTGATGGAACCCAGGTCGTTGTGTCTCCTGCTCTGCCCCGCCGATTCGTCGCTCATGTTTTTGTTTTAACGCCGTCTCTCTCCGCAGGGATGCGTTTATGCTAGCTATGATCAACAGCGGCACCAGCTTCTTCGCTGGTTTCGTGGTCTTCGCTATTTTGGGGTTCATGGCATCGGAGCAAGGGGTGGACATCTCCAAAGTGGCCGAATCAGGTAATTGGACGAGCACCTCCCCCCCCTTACAAATAAACCCCAGGCCTATTGTCTGTAGTGAGGGTATCGAATTGGAGTGGCGAATGTATCACACATCTCCACCCTAGGTTATCAGTGTCATATGTGTTATCCGGGAAATGTCCCCATTACGTTGGAATAACTTAAAAAATCAAGGTGGACAGATAAAGCATTTATGGTCAGACTGAGGACCCTGAAGTAACTGATCAATTATTTACAAGATCAGGACACTACTTGTCCGAATGAACACAAACGATTGTGTAATTTATGACACACAGTCCGTATAAAATGCAAACAGATCAGCTTTTTGCCATCACGTTAATTCCAACTAGCTGTAATCTTCTGAAGAAATTCTTACATTGTTATTTTCTGATTGACTAAAACCCAATAGCCCCGAACTCAGAGCAGAGATGTTTCTCTTAAATAATTCAGACGAAATTCTGTTGTATCTGGTCCATGTCCATGCGCTCATTTAAGCTGTGTCTGTCCGATGCTGAGCATGGCCCATTAGCTATGACATGCACTGGAGGAATAGGAAGCCATAAAAATAGCTGGATGTTTGCCACAGAGCGATCTAGCAGTTCGCTTGAGGTCAAAATGCATTGCAGTGGCTGCCCAAGATGAGTGTATTTTGAGTAAACATGCTTTTCAATATGTCAATATGTTGCATTGTAATAATATTCTATTTTAGTATTTCAGACCTAAGAGCTGTCCTCGGTGAAATTGATTGAACTGCATGATTTAGCTTTTTGATGATCAAGAGACAATGTTGTTTTTAAAAAAATTGTGTACATCTACACGTTTGTTTTTATAATTGTTCTTAGTATTGTCGCTGCTTTTAATCATTTGCTTTTAGTAAGGTTGAAATGATCGCTTTACTGTAATAGTATTGGTTGAACGATTGAATGTGTGCATGTGTCAGAAGGTCATACCTGTGAAATTACCCTGATATACTGTATATATATATATCAGTATCAGACATGTTTTTGTGCTTGCATAAAAATTCAGGAAATTTCATGGCTCAAAGTGTAATGGAGAGAACGTTGAAGAATTTGTGATGCTTTTCTGTTTTCAACTGTAAATGAGCAAATATGGAAAGTGTGTGTGTTTGTGTTTATGTGTGTGTTTGTGTGTGTGTGTGTGTGTGTGTGTGTGTGTGTGTGTGTATGTATGTATGTGTTTGTTTTTTTGTCTGTCTGTGTGTTTGTGTGTGTGTGTGAGAGAGAGAGAGAGAGAGTGAATGAGAGAGAGAGAGAGAGAGAGAGAGAGAGAGAGAGAGAGAGAGAGAGAGAGAGAGAGAGCGAGCGAGAGTAAGAGAGAGAGAATTGGGTGGGGGTGCTCGTGGTGGTGAAAGCATGAAAATTTTAATATTAACCAGAACTTATATAGAATATGCTAAAATATCAAAATGTCTGTAGTGGACTTGGAATGTTGACGTGAAGTACTTCTACCTTACAAGTATTTTATTTGTAGAGAGAATGTCTGGTAGTATGCATCATAGGCCTGCACCTAATGAATTGCATGATTGAAAGGAGTTTTCTTGCATGAGAATCAATGAGATCTTTCACACATCTCAAATAAAATTATATATATCCTGACACAAAGTATATACAGCATTTACGAGTAATTTGTAATATTTCGTAAAAAAAAAAAACAAAAAAAAACGTAACTGATAGTTTGATCTTGGTTTGCATCCACTGGTATTTCAGTTGGCTATGCAAACAGAATTGTGTGCGTTTGTCTTCATGTAGTTTTTGGTTTGTTTTGGCAGGTTACTTCTAAACCCTAACGCCAGCTGTGTTTCAAATTTTGCTGTTTACACAAGAGTGCCAAAGTTATTAAAAGGTACTTGAAAGGCAGTGACACAATTGGCCACTCATTTTACTTCATCAGTAAAGGAGAATTCTTCAGGCAAATATCCAGCATTTGACTATTCGCATTAAACCTTGCCTTCACTAAACTGATAATGTAAAGAGATCTACTTCAGAGACAGTTTATATTAAATATCGTTCTATAATCAATAGTTTATATCTCTAGAACTCTTTGGTAAACATTTCCATGAGGCTGGAATGAGCATGTTGTTTTGAGCTAATGTTTGACTTTGTTTGAGATCCCTATTTAATACTCCATCCACTTACCCTACCTGTTACACCTTTTCCCCAAGCACATGTATGATATGTTCACAAACAAATACACATCTGTTTTTAAACCACAACTTTTATATTTAAGTTAATTTCAAACATAGAGGGGAAGCAGTAATTCACACTGAAAACTCACATTGGATATATAATCCATGCTTAGTGTTTCTGACATGATTCTGAAATTTTAATGACACACATCATGATATGTCTGTAGCTGAACTGTTATTGTTTGTATTTTGCATTATTTTCATTCATTGATTCAGTGAAATACACACGTAGTGTTCCTGCTGAATGTTGAACACAGCATTTTGAGTATTTCTGTGAGTGGGGCTTCAAGGACATTAGGAAATTAGCTTCTAGATTTTAAGGATGCATCTCAGTGGGGAACAAATTTAAGTCATAGGCCTGAATGTCATTAGTATTTGTCATTCATTATGACTTATTATTTTAATGGGTTTTCTTCACAAAGTGGCAGTCACCAAAATTAATGACATTTTTAAGGATAAATAACTAATATATTTTTTTTGCATTTTTTTCTGTGAATTTGAGTTTTAGACAAATGATGATTGAATCCTGGCTATTTTTTAAAAATTCCTTTGTGCTGTTGATAGATGTACGGCCATAGAAAAAGCATACATATATGTGTGTAGGGATTTTATCACAGCCTGAATTCCTGCAGTTGAATTTGATGCAAATTTTTCAAACATATATTTTTCAGATTACAGTAATAGAATAGTTCATACATTAGTATCCTTCCCTTTTGCAAAGTTTGTATTCTTTTGTGTTGATTGTTATGGGAGTATTGGATGTCTCATTTCAAATTAGTCTATTGAAATGATTTGTTTCTGGTTTTATGTTAACTGGGAGCTGCAGTCAGTGCATAAGAATAATTTTAAGGGAACTTGTCCAGTCCATCCTGCGGTGGTCTTCAGTGTAGATCTTATGACCTGGTAACCAATCCGGACTGTCCTGGTGTCAGCAGCCTCACATGGCAACCAATCAGTGGGCGTAGCAATAACCAGACCTGGGTCAAATACACATTTGTTTTGGATTTTAAACACAATGCGTGACTGAGCTTGTCTGGTGTATTGGAACCTATGAAGTCCTCTCAGAAGCTGCAAACCCCGCCTTCTGTTCTGATTGACAGGCTCAGTCTCACCAGGCAAGATAAACAGAGCACAGAAAAGGATTTGAATCCTAAACAAATACCCATTCGGCCCCAGGTCTGGCATTATCTCGTGGAAGCAGGGCTTCAGTCTGCAGGGTGTTCCTTGTTTCGTTGCGTAAGAGCAGCTCCCATGGCCAGTATAAAGGCCTGCAATCTGCCTGCACCAGCCTTGGCTCTCTTGATGCGGTGGACGTGCTCAGCTGGTAGACCACAGGATGTTTAAAGGAGCAGCAAACGGCTGCACATGCTCTGTAGGAGAGCATTCGTCTGTTGATGGATGGTGCCATGGCAATGAGACAGGCCTGAGAGATTTGATGGCTATTTCAAATTGGGAGGAAATCATTTTGGATGTAAAAAATTAGTAAATGAATTAATTTGCTATTGCCCAGACTAGTATGAAGTTAATCCAGTTCAGTCATCTCAATAACACGTCAGTCATCCCTATTTTCACAACTAATTCTGCTAAACAAATGTAAAAGAGGAGTCCTGTATGTTTTAGCATCCAGGTTGTATTAATGAGTGAGTGGTGGTTTGTATGTTAATCGTTTATATGAATTTATATGAGTTTGTATGACACCTTGCATTACAAATGAAGCCCCATGATTTCATCTGTGGCTATAAATGAAGGATGTAATAGTGATATATTAAATTATATTATATTATATTATATTATATTATATTATATTATATTATATTATATTATATTATATTATATTATATTATATTATATTATGTATTAATTTCTCAAATATTATGATATCTTATGGAATATTTTTCATGTGCAAAACATTCTGAGGATCGCTTGAAGCAGATATCAGAAATATCAGTTTGATTCCAATAGTTTGTTTTAGTTAATTGATTTGATTGTCTGACAGGCTCAGAGCAATAGACTATGTGTTATTGGACATATTTCAGTTCAGTTTAATTTCATTTTACTTGCATATCACTTTAGACAGAGACACTGTCGCCAAGACGCCTTATAGTGTAAAAACAAAAATCCTGAGAAAACAATTGATAACAGACCATTTCAGATATTCTTTAGAGCATAAAAGGCATTATAAAATGACAAACCATTATAAAGCAGTATAAAATTGGATATTGGATACAGGAGACAGGGAAACGCATGCCATCAGGGATAAAACATGACAGAAAAATAAATAACATCACTGTGTGTTGAGGCCAGTCAGACCTGGAGGGAAAATTACATTTATGCATTTCCGCTTATGTGAGTATTATTATCACTCGATTCATCTGAATCCTATTGTTTATGTTTGGTTTTCAAAGGGTTTGTTCTGGCAGCATTTCAGTGGTTGGTGCCAGGAAATAAACAAAAATCGCGTGGAGCAGATTTGCAAGATTGGAGTTTTGGGACAGATTGCTCAGTCATACAGACACAGACCGTTTCCAGAAATCATTGAAATGTGTTCATTTTTTAAAAAATTAGTTTTTATTATTGGGATTGAACATATGCAGCACATATATTTTTTTACAGATTGCACTGTGTTCAAAATGATTATGTGGGGGAATTGATGGTTGTGTGTATGTACACGTGTGTGTGTTTGTGTGTGCGGGTGTGTCTGTGTGTGTGGGTGGGTGTGAGTGTGTGAGTGGTGTTTGTGCATCTGCATGAGCCAGCGCATGCAAGTGTGTGCGTTCATGCACACTTATGTGTGTGTGTGTGTGCGCAGGTGTGTATATCTGTGTGTGTTTGAGTAGTGTGCTTATGTGTAAGGCTTAGCTGTATACAAGGTATGTGTTTGTTTTGAAATACTTGAAGATTACATGGGTGTTCAGTTGTGTGTCTGTGTGTGTGTGTGGTGTGTGCATGTTTGAATGTAGTGGAACAGTGAAATCAAAAAAATTGGTCTGGTCATTTATTTTATTTCATTTTTTGTAGGCTTCTACAACTATTCTACTTTTACAGACTATTGTTTTTTTTTTTAAATAATTTTTTTTTAAAACTTTTTTATATAACAGTAGCATTGTTTAAGGCAAAATTTATTTTGTATTATTTAAGTAGACAGCCTTTCATTTTTCCTTTCAGAGTTGCAAAGTCAATGCCAAAAAAAAAGTCCCCCTATGACTTCATACAGTTGTTTATCCTTTTGACAGGGTTTTTATGTTCTTCAGTCCTATTTTATACCTGACTTGTGATTCATATCTATTCATTTTATTTAATATCTCTATATATCTATATTTTTAATTTATTTAAATATTAATTTAAGGATTATTTAACCAGGAATTTTGCCTCTTGAGATGTGCACATCTCGCTTTCAAGAGGGGTCCTGGAGCAGACTACTGCAGCAGGTAAACCTCTGTTATCTAATGATGGCATTCACACCTTTAATACAGCCCGAGAACCCCGCATTTATGGACCCACAAAGAGATCAGCGGACAGGCCTTCACAAATATATACATGGGCAAGAATTTAGGATCGGCCAGGAGCAGACTCAGACTCAAACTGAAAAGTCTAACGGTACTAAACCACCAAGAATATTTAAAAAAAAAAAACAATAATACGTAGAACTAACTCGCGTACTAATATTGCATGCACGCTGCAGAGATACCTCACAGATACTGAACATTTGAAATCCTCGGACCGGTTTGGCCCAGTTTGGCATACCTGAGCTAGTTATGAGGAGGAAAGAGTATGCACATTAATTTTCTAAATGCCTGTGTGGTCTCGCTGTTTTCCTCTTTCAAAGGCCTATCTTTGATTTGTGTGTTAAGTAGGGCGATTTCTGCCAAGTTTTTTTTATTTCATCTTACTTTACTTACTTTTAACTTAAAAAGCCTCCTCACTCAAAATTCTGACATCCCCCATACTAAATTAACCTTCCTATGCCTGTAAGCAGTAGACTATCTTTGCTGATTTGGGAATGGTCTCTGCTTCCATAACAAAGGTCACCGATAATAAATCTTTTGGGTGTTCTCTCTCTCATATACCTTCTTGGTGAAACTGTGAAGCATTTAGGTTGTTATAGTAGATGCATAAAACAGTTATGAATTTCTGGGAGTTTTTTTTTGTACATACCCTTTTTTTTTTGTTTTATTTGAATTTGAAATTAAGTTTGAACTTTGCAGTGATTAGCCTTAAACTACTCCGGCAGTAAACTCATTAATTACATCTGAACTGTTCATCTCTATTGTCCAAACTCTGGCTTCACTGTTCAGTGAGTTAAAAAAAAAAAAGAAAACAGATCAGTGAGTGAAAAAAACTGATACGTTTTTTTTGATATTTAGTTCTTTCCAGAGATCACCAAGCATGTAATTTAGTGACAAAGTAGTACTGTATGTTCAAACGTAATTGTAGTTTAACAAAAAAGGCATTTTTGTAAGCCACAGATAGAGGACACATTTAGGTGTTGGATTTTTTCCATCCGTGCGAAAGTATTGAAACATGAAATTGAAACTTGTGTCTGTTTCAAATTGAATTGTTGCTAATATCTCAAGTTCTCAAAGCTCAAGTTCGGATTTAGTTGAGAAAGTTAAAATACGATAATCTCTCTTCTCCTGTCAAAATGGAGAATATCAGTTTGATACTGGTACTGATAATTTTAAGCTAGCACAGTTTGAACTTGGTCTTCCTCAGACTACTTTCGAGAGCGAACCATAACAGCCTACAATAGGGGTAGAATTATGTTGTGTCATTCAGTTGATTAAATTTTTTTTTTTTTTTTCTTTTTGTATCTTGGAAACCCCAGATGGTTCCATTTGTTGAAATTCGGTGCTACTCAATAACTGACAATAGTCTGGGCGTCATTGCCTGATTTACTTCAGACTGAAAATACAAACAATAACAAGTTAGCAGCCAAGTGGGCACACATTTTGAAATTCCAGCACTGCACACACAAACACACACACACACACACACACCTACCCAGTAGCTCACCGATGTACAGGGACAGGTCACACAAGCCCTTAACAATAACTGACTAACCTGCCTGACTCCTGTGTGGGTGAGATGCACAGATTTACATCAGTCACCAAAAAAAAAAAAAAAAAACAAGCGAAGGGAGGAAACGAAACGAAAAGAACATTAAAGAATTTTAAAAAGAGCACAGCCCCCCATCGCCTCTCACCTCCGCTTCCGCACGATAGGCGCCTCTGGTGCTTCCCCTGTGTTTCTCTCTCTCTCTCTCTCTCTCTCTCTCGCGCCCTCTCTCTCACTCTCTGTCTCTATCTGTGCAGTACGTATGTGTGTCTGTGTGTGTCTGTGTCCAGGACCCCCCCCCCCCTCTCTCACACACCGTACACACACCCCCCCCCTACCCCCCCCCCCCCCCCCCCCCCCCCCCCCCCCCCCCCCCCCCCCCCCCCCCCCCCCCCCCCCCCCCCCCCCCCCCCCGCCAGGCTGCGACGCCGCCGCCTCTCTCACCCTCGGCTCTCTCCTCCGCAGGTCCCGGCTTGGCGTTCATCGCCTACCCCAAAGCCGTGTCGATGATGCCCGTCGCGCCCCTCTGGGCGGCTCTCTTCTTCTTCATGCTCCTCCTCCTGGGGCTCGACAGTCAGGTATCGGACCGCCACGCCCAGCACCCTTTTTCGTTTTTATGTTGAGTGTGATTGATTGATTGATTGATTGATTGATTGATTGATTGATTGACTGACTCAGTGATTGCCCCATGGCCCTGACCAGGATAGGCTGGTTAGATAATGAATGGGATGGGATGGGATGGGATGGATGATTGATTGATTTTATCTGACATATTAAAAAAAATATTCATAGGGTTGGTAGCCCCTTAGGCAAAATATACCATATGCATAGTAAAACGATCGAGGAAAGACACAATATTTGTTGTTATTTCCACTGTGGTCCTCCTTGTTATCGGTTCCATTAAAATGTCGCCCTCCTTTCCTGCTCTTTAGAACGCTTGCAGCCGGATGTCGGTTTTAACTTCTCTCTCTCCTCTCCCTTCTCACTCTCAGTTCGTTGGGGTCGAAGGTTTTGTAACAGGGATCCTGGATCTTTTTCCTGGAAAGTATTACATGCGCTATAGGCGTGAAATCGCCGTGGCGATCTGCTGTTCGTTGTGCTTCATTATTGATATTTCCATGGTTACGCAGGTGAGATTTCTTTTTTCGTGGAAGAATTTTTCTAAAGACTGAATGATTGATTGGTTTTTCTGGTATTTGTCGTACGGTGACAAAAAGACGTGTGTGGTTCAAAGACACAGCACAATGCAAAAACAGGTCAAAACATCTCCATAAATTACTTACTGATGTTAAATTAAACACTACGTTGTTTAGCAAATATACTTTGCCTCTCATAACTGAACTGTCTTCTGTTTGGAGGGTAACATGTTTTCTTTGCATGCTGTGAAACCTGCTTATACCATGCTTATACACCCTTGTGTATATTTCTATCAAAGTTTTTAGGTAGCTGTTCATTCTGACCACTCTGTGTGACCAGCGGCCTTATTTATAAACGGATTTATGGATTTAAACTTAAACATAATTTTAAGATCATTTCCCAAGTTGTTATTTATATTTAGTTATTCATAAAAAAAATAACTGGGACTGACAAAGACCATTGAGGCCATTTTATGAATGAGGCCCAGTTACTGACCATGCTTTCATTAAATGGACTGGAGTATATTGGACCGTACCATTGTGTTTTCCCAGGGTGGGATGTACGTCTTCCAGCTCTTTGACTACTATTCGGCCAGTGGTATGACCCTCCTCTGGCAGACGTTCTGGGAGTGCATGGTGATTTCCTGGGTTTATGGTGCGTGAACTTCTTTTTTTATTTTTTTATTTTATCATTTCATCTCTTCTAACTCTGACGTTCCCCTCCCCCTAGCAGCCAAATCGCGCCGGTAAATGACTTTATTGCGAACGATGCGAGGATGTCGTTTTACGCTTTAGGCGCAGTCATAATTTAATAAGTTGCGCTTAAATCATAGCAGGTTCTTCGTTGTCTCATAAACAGCAACGGGCAAACCGTAGGGCCCCATAAGACATTGAAATTCGATTTAAAATGGCTTTGTACTTTATCACACCTGTCTAGTTTATGAAACATGAAGCAATTGCCACTCAATAAAAAAATCCTTCACAACACCATAAAAACACAATAAAAAAAAATACCGCAGTACTTTCAATAGACCCATCATTGAGCTATCAAACAGAATATCAACATGATCTTTGATCTTAAACATCCTCAAGCTCTGCATAGACTTAACCATCCATCCTTATAACGTGCTGGCTTCGGGCTCCGTACGCCTTCACGGATCGACTGATGCGTGACTGGCGTGCGTTGACGCGCTGTTGACTGCGACTGAGGCCGTACCCGGTGGCGGTCACTCCGATGACTCTCCGGCCGTCTTTCCCCAGGTGCTGACAGATTCATGGACGATGTTGCTCGCATGATCGGCTACAGGCCGTTCCCCTGGATGAAGTGGTGCTGGTCCTTCATCACTCCGTGCGTGTGCATGGTGAGCTGCGCTGGCGACCGCGCGTGTCATTTCTGACGTCTTCGCCGGGCTCGTTTCCAACTTTATTTGAAGCTTTTTGATCTTTAAATTAAAAAAAAAAATTGTCCCATTCAACTAGGAGGACATTGATTGCTGTAATAAAGCTTTGAACCTTTTTGGGTCCATGAGGCCAGCTACATTTTAGTTCATTTTTATTGGATAGGATTTTGCTCACTAGTCTCCCATTTGATATAGGTGTTCACCACAAACACCGGTTTGGCCTTATATAACAAATCATTCTTTTTTTTTTTTTTTTTATTAAAAAGCTGTTTTTCATATTTGTTGTTAACAATCAAATGAATAGAAAGACTATTGATTCGTTTGTTTCAGTTGACGCTAAAATGTCAGTTGTCAATGCTAATTTTGTCTCTGAAAAATATTGCCGTATTATTGTACGCTGAGGTTACGATTTAAAATTTTTATAGGTTTTATTTGTGGTTTCAAGGAAACTGAATGTTTTTTTTTCCTGTTTCTTTCCAAAGGGCATCTTCCTGTTTCACCTTATGAACTACAAGCCTCTAACATACAACAACGAGTATGTGTACCCATGGTGGGGCGAGGTGATTGGCTGGTGCATGGCTCTGTCTTCCATGCTATGTATCCCCGTCAGCCTGGTCTACAAGCTGTTCAGGGCCAAGGGGACCTTCAAGGAGGTCTGTAAACGCCTCCCTCATCAGCCAATCAGACACACATTATTGTGCTTCATCAGCCAATCAGAGACGAGTTGTGCACTTCATCAGCCAATCAGACACACCTTTATGTGCTTCATCAGCCAATCAGACACCATCCGTCTACCATCCCAGTCTGTTATTGGTTGACCTCCGGTTACTTCTGGTTTAAGGAAACCAAATCCTGGAGCCAGCTCTGAACATTATGGGGTATGGTTAAGGAACTGGGGTTGCAACCTATAGGCTGTATCGCGCCCTTGATCAAGCATCTTAACCTGCGTTGCTTCAGTAGATATCCAGCTGTATAAACGGATACTATGTTAAAATAGAGAGAGCTGGATAAGAGTATCTGCTAAATGCCTGTAATGTAAAATATTACAATGTCTTTTGTCTGCTACTCTAGACAAAAACTCTCACAAACAAAAATGATCGTTGTTAGAACATGCCGATAGCCTCCTTCCTTCCCTGACAGTTCTCATAGTCACAGAAGAGACACACTGGTGGTGACACTTGTCATTTTAGATTTAGGAAACATTTTCATTGAAAACTATTCTGTACAATCGTGTGAACAGATGTATGTGTATTAAGTAGTTTTGGGGGGTGAGTATGTAGACTTGCTGTGGCCTGCAGCTGTCACAGAAAACAATGGGAATCTGCTATAGGGAAAACAGTGCTTAGCTTTTAAGAGAAACCCTAATGGGACTGCACTGTTCCAAATCCATATGTTGTACTACATAAAACTAGTAGTATAAGTAACTGGGTTATCAGAACTGTTATAAGTATGTTGTCATAAATTTTTACTAGTTTTTTTTTTTTTGTGTAGTAGTACTGCTCTTACAGGAAGTATAATGCAATGTTTTTTTCCATGCATTCCGTCTAAAGCTCTGATCCTTGAAGCCATGATGAATTATTCATGTGTCGATGAGCGTGGTGCGTTCGCCGGTTCGGGTGGTAACGTGGTGTGATTCCAGGCCCTTTTTTTTTTTTCCTCGTTTCTCCCCCCCACAGCGCTGGGCCCACCTGACCAAGCCGGTGTGGGGTGCTCATCACCTGGAGTACATGGCCCCCGATGCTGACGTCAAAAGCCTGACCTCCCTCACCCCGGGGACCGAAGAGAACAAGGTCATCATCTTCGAGAGCGTTATGTAGGCACGACGGTCTGCAGGAGACTCGGGGTGTCCGCCCCCCCCCCCCCCCCGAAACAAGCTGGCTGAGCCCTTGGGCCTAACCCCCCCCCCCCCCCCCCATTCCCATTTTCATCTCACGGCCTTCTCTGTGCTGTGGGCCTGTCCATCTCTACAGTCACAAACAGCACATCCTTGTAAATGAACAATCAGTGTGTGGTACCGTTTGAAATGTCATGTAAAGATCAACACCATGGTATCCATCAAATTAAAAAAAAATTTTTTTTAATTTTTAAATAATAAAAATGGAAACGAAATGGTTCTCTTGGTGCTGATGCTAGAAAAAGGAATCCAGCTAAATGGCAGCAGATGCCCTTGTACTCCCCCCGTGATGAAACCAGAGTAACGACTCCTCCGATTAGCGGCCTACACCTCGACCTCCTGTTCAGCGCCCCCCCCCCCCCCCCCCCCCCCCCCCCCCCCCCCCCCCCCCCCCCCCCCCGCCCCGCCAGCTTGTCTCGGGAGGCGGAAGGCCACGCCTCGAGTTGGCCGTCGTTCGCTCGGTGGCTCCGCCTCTTCGTCCGACCGGAGCCGAACTAGGTCACCGCAGAATTCCCACAGGCTACCGCGGCGCAGGCTGGCGCAGCGCAGGCTGGCGCAGCGCAGGCTGGCGCAGTCACACATTAGCATGCTCCTCACAACTTTTTAAAGGACAAAAAATAACTTTCAACTACCTAATTTTAAGAAAGTTGTATTTTTACTATCGGCGCATAATAATACCCCATGATGCACTGCTTTTCAAGATCAGTTCTGTTGGCATAGTTTTGAAGAATTACACTCCTTTTTAATAAAAATTTTTTTGAAGTATGTATGCAGCTCCATTAGTGCTCTCAGTGACTTGTCGACATCTTTGCAGCAAATCTGTGCAATTTCAAAATCAGTCGTGCATATGTACTGTACGCGTGTCTGTGTGCAGGCATTGACTTGCATCAGTTGAGCAATCGGTGTGTCAATAAGTTAGGATTAGCAGTGTAAACCTCAGGCCTCCCCACAATTAGGATATGGTAAATGGTAAATGGACTGCATTTATATAGCGCTTTTATCCAAAGCGCTTTACAATTGATGCCTCTCATTCGCCAGAGCAGTTAGGGGTTAGGTGTCTTGCTCAAGGACACTTCGACATGCCCAGGGTGGGGTTTGAACCGGCAACCCTCTGACTGCCAGACAATCGGTCTTACCTCCTGAGCTATGTCGCCCCGGGTTTGATTCTCGAGACAATGGTTCCACATTTGGCAATATCACAAATTTTGGGACGATATGATCTGAAACAATCTGATAAGATCCTGCTAACACAATCCGGTTATGGTATACAACCAAAATGCAGTGCAAAAGCTTATTGACGTCACACTGAACAGATGGAAAAAGACACTTGTGAGAGTGTCCAGTCGGAACCATAAACAATGAATGTTGGCATGGGGTGATTTTTATGGATTTAGACATACCATTTATCATTCAAAGAAACATTAAATAATATTCACAGGCCCACATGCTTTTCAATGAAATACAAAAAAACAAACAAATATTGCATATTACATAAACCATATTGAGGAGTTTTGAGGAGTTGAATAGCTGCCATTCAGTAAACATGAATATACATTGTTTTCCACCACATGCATCAGGTCTTCATTAGTTATATATATATATATATATATATCGCTGATGTAAATATAAATCAGCAGCAATGATGATATAAAATTCAAGCTACACAGAACCGAATGGCAAAGTGTGGCAGTTGACACTCAGGCAAAGTCTATTTTCCAAAACACACTGGACTTAACAGTGAAGGATTACCTTCATCCATTCAAATCAAAGTCCAGCTGGATTTTTTTCTATACCCAGTAACACCCAGCACAAACATTACAATAATAACTTACATTTTGTTTATCACAATCAATATTACTACTCCATCAAAGGCTATGTAAGTGGATGGCTCATCAGCGTGCTATTACTTTTACGAGCCAATACAAAAGAAGAAATAGTATGGATAACGTAGTGAACTAATCATGAGCCATTTTGATTGAGATACAGCCTTCCTTGATTTACATCGTCCTTTGGAGGCGTACAGTATGTAATTTGGTGCAGTATCTGCTGGCTTTTGTCGGATCTCAAACCAATGATATTTCAGTTGCCAAAAAAAAATTCTGTTGCAGACGCTTCTTTTGATGAATATATTTGAATATTGTTTGTCTTTGAATACGACAAATCTTAACACTCCTGTAGACATAATGACGGTTACTTTCATGTGCCAAATGGAACATTCCATCTCTGCTGTATAATCTATACCAGAGAAGGGTATTTTGTTGCCATAAAAACGATATATACTTTAGCTGCCTCGTTTAGTCTCTCCAGTGTACTGCAAACAAATATGGGCGTTTAAAAAAAAAAAAAAAAAAATCTATTTTGAAAACAAGCAAGTTCTGGAGTTCTTTAAGGCGGTGGTTCTGAACTGAGAATGAAAGAAAGAAGTTTCATGAAAGAGTACACTGGATTAAATGTGTGCCTGTCTGATTTGTTTTAACTTCTCTCATCTACCCCCAATGGGAAATGCGTAAGAAATTAGTTGACCTGTTAGCTGCACCCATGCTTCTGTCTTTACCCAATTTCCATTTCCGAAGGGGAACGAACTCGTAATGCATAATCCCAGGTTTTTCAGTCCTCAGATGAATAGATAAATAAATAAAACATACTCGTGCATAAATACACGAAGTAGGCAGGCGCCAACTTTGGGAAATTAGGGTGACCTTATGAAAAAAGAGGACAGAAACATGTGGGCATTACAAATGTAACACTAGGCTATTTGTTTTATTTACATATGGTCTATAGAACGAGCACAGCCAAAGCGGACATTTTTTTTTTAGTAATTTAGGTATCAACACGGACAGATATTTTCGGTCCTAAAAAGAGTAAACGCCCGGGGGTAGTTAGGCCGTGTAGTCGGCCTAGATCAAGGGTCTCAAATACTCCAGTCCTGGAGGGCCGCAATCGACAGCCGATTTAAGCCTTGGAAACAAGGTGTGCGCGGCAGCCTTTAGCCAATCAAGGGCTTAAACGAAGCGCTTGTGTTACAAGTGCCGGAACACAACGGAAACCAGCGAACACAGCGTCCCTCCAGGATTTGAGTTTGAGATCCCTGGCCTAGATAAGTTTAAGGTACTTTGAAGGGGACGGTCACAGCCGACCGCGCTGTCCTGGGGCAGCGATTTGGCCTGATTGATGAACACTGTAGAAATGGTTCTGTCCCTAACACAGCCAGGTCGTTGGTTTTTCTTTAACAGAACATTCTAGATTATTTCGCATCAACCATGGGCGGTAGATACCGAACTTTGCCTTTTTGTTGTTTTGTCTTAAATGGAACCCATTTGTCAAACAATGAATGGCCAAAAACCTTTACCTGAACACCTGAATACCTGAATATAGCCTGTGGGAATTCTGCTATTCACAGTGACATAGAAAACAGTCATCTCTCATTGTAACGTAGTGGAAAAAAAAAATACAGTTAGAATGTACTAGATCTTAATAACATAATGCTACAAACTACATTTGCACATTGTTGTAAGATAATTGCGCTAGCACTTTTAAAACTGTGTTAGAATATGACATTTCTTTTACTTTTATTTGTAAAATAAATCAGAGATTTATTTTGTGATGGCTTTTATTTCAATTATACACATATATATTATATATAAATGTCTGTGTGTTCTATTGTGAAAGCTGCAGTGTTATTTTGATGAAAATAAGGATTGCGTTGCAAAGCAGTATCTTAAGAAGGGAAGATTTAATTAACAGCACACTAAAAACCTTGGAATTTTTTCAAATAACAAGTGCTAATATTTTATGGATATTAGATTATTAATCTGTAATCAAGATTGCCTCGCACCACCCAGAGCTTTTTTAAATTATTTATCATGAAAAGATTCTTTACAGTTTGTAATCTACAGGGTTAACATGTGACAGAAATTTTTACATTTCTGAAGGATATTCTTCCCTATGTTATGTCAGAAGTAATGAAAGTAAAATGGCTTTGACATTTAGTAATTTTGAAATTATGGGCTCTTTGTTGTTTAAGAGAAAGGGCAACGTGTACATTCCCTCACAGTACCTTAGGGCAGCCTTCATTGTTGTTGTAGTCGTGAAATTCACAACTTAAGTGCCATTCATAAGTTTGATTATGAACCCTAATAACCATTGTGAGACAAGTTTTACAACAACAACAAAAAAAAGTGTTAAAAAATATTTGCTGTTTTTACACATTGCAGTTAGGCTTCGTGTTCATTTTTTACTGTGTATATTTTTACATACATTGCCCTTGTAGTCCAATCGCATAATAGCCTGGGTCGGTCAGCAGGTGTATGAATAACAGGATATTTTTATTATGTTAAATATATATATATATATATAATTGTAATGTACATAACAAAAAGCATATGTATTGTGTCATTTTGTGGAGTACTGGCAAAAAATTTCTCAACAGTATGTCTTTCCTACAAAGGCTTGGTCCAATCAGGTTAAAACAAGAAATATACTTTATAACACAGTTATTTACATTTTAAAACTGATGTGGTATATGATCAATAATGTGTTCACAGATAAGACAAAACTGAGTTTGATCGAAACAGAAATTGTAAATGATTATTTTAAAGCTTTTGAAAGTTCTGAAATGTTACTGATGAAGTGTTATTCATTTTTCACTCATGAATGAAAGGTTTTGCAATATATGTTATAAATACAAAATATTTACGGAGATTTTTGATGTGTGCATAGTTGATGGTTTTGGAGCTTGTTTTAGCTAAGTTTAGTTGTGTTCTTCCACCAATGGTTTCTGCATGGCAATTATTTTAATTGATTGTTCTTATTGGTTAATGCTACTGCAGAAGACAAAGCCTCTACTATATAGAATCAACAGTGAATTTCTTTGTTTCCCCTCATGTAATTCCAGAGTAATGTGCTTATGATATAGTTCCACATAAATTAATTATTCATAAACTTAAGCAAAACACTGCATGTATATTCAAAATTTTGTAAAAAAAAAAAAAAAAATACATAAAATAAACTATGCAAGGCACTGTATCAAACACAGTTCTAATAATAATCGCTCAGTCAGTTGAATTCTGAAACATGAATACTATTGACAGTTCCATTGCCTGGGAGGTAAAAAAATAAAAATAATATAAGGTTGGTTGCGTTGTGTGAAAATCTACACTGATACAGTAAATCTAAAACAGGTGTACGTCCAACAGCCAAAGCACTTGGGGGGGAAGAGGATACTGTTGAGAAAAGACACATTAACACTGTTGACCTCATACTTAACACACAATTAACTCATCATTGTGCATCAATACTTCTACCTTGTGAGATGTCTTCCATTCAAGCAATTTTGATTAGTGTTTAAGAGTAACAGTGATAGCTACGATTCCGTTGATGACACCAAGGGCTTCATGCTTAACCACCACTGTGTCTGTGTGCTGAAAATCCATTCAGATCAGAGTAACAAATGGCAATAAAGACTCTCAAACAATAACTGCCTGTCCTGTCCTGTGTGTGTGTGGTGTGCCCGTCAATAATCAATCCTGTCACTCACCTCACAACCCCCCCCCCCTTCCCCCTCAATCACAGTTCTCACAGGTAGTCTTAGCCCTTTAAGGTGTAACATCACACGTATGTGATTAGATTGTTTTTAGCCGAACATTCTAATGCTGATGTCACAAAAGTTACAAAACACCTACTTCAAATTTTGAAAAAACATTCCATAAAACCTACTCTTCAAGTGGTTAAATATTTGTCCCACATTGTGGATGTGAACATTTGCTGCACTTGCAATGGTTTATCTTGTTTATGTGGTACCCCTCCTTAAAAAAAAAACTATTTTTAGAAATACATTCCAAAACATTTTTAAATGCATTTATAAGAACTATTACACAAGACATTATGTATTTCAACCAGAATGACACCAGGACGCATGGAGACCAATACAAGCCAGTATTTACAAGCAAGGATTCAAGTTACCCGTGTCCACAAGATATTATTAAAGAAAACAACATCCTAGGGAATGTAGGTATTTATTTTGATATTTTGCACATTAGCTTGTGGGGAAATGTCAGAAATGACCAGTGCTTTGTAGAATCGGTGTGGATGTCCAGGGAGTCTTTGGGGTTGGCCACAGTTGCGGTTCAAACCGGTTTTAACGGCAAACGCTCGGCGTGTCGGTGAGGTGCAGCTGCCATATTAAGCCAACGCTCCAGCATGCAAATGCTCGCTGGCTATGTTTAGCTCTCTCTCTCTCTCTCTCTCTCTCTCTCTCTCTCTCTCTCTCTCTCTCTCTCTCTCTCTCCCTCTCTCTCTCTCTCTCTCTCCTCTCTCTCTCTCTCTCTCTCTCTCTCTCTCTCTCTCTCGCTCTCTCTCTCTCTCTCTCTCTCTCTCTGCCTCTCTCTCTCTCTATCCCTCTCTCTCTCTCTCTCTCTCTCTCTCTCTCCTCTCTCTCGCCGCTCTCTCTCTCTCTCTCTCTCTCTCTCTCTCTCTCTCTCTCTCTCTCTCTCTCTCTCTCTCTCTCTCTCTCTCTCTCTCTCTCTCTCTCTCTCTCTCTCTCTCTCTCTCTCTCTCTCTCTGAGCGGGCCGGGCGGGTTTATTTCGGTCGGGAGCCTGAGCATTAGTACCGTATCTCTGCGGGACAGCTGCCTCCGCTCCTCTCGGATGCCTTTCGCCAGCACCCGGCCCCATTGGCTTAGCTCAATACCACGTGACAAGGAGGGGGCGGGGCTTACGAAACGGTACGAAATCTTCCCCGCAACTGACGCCAGACGTGTAGGTGGGGCTGGTGAACTTTCACCTTTCCTGATCGGAGAGATGCAAGGTGAGGTTAGGGGTTAGGCCACATCTCAGCGACGTGAACACGGAGAAGTAGTAAAGCGTTTGTTTATTTTCCCTTTTTTTAAGATTTAGCTTAATGGTAATTAAGGTTACTTAACTCAAGCAGAGGTTTGTGCTTACCCTCTGTAACGTGTTCAGGAGATTTAAAAAAATCTAATGTTGACATGCTTGTATAATAAATTATTTTATGAGACAATTGTCTAAAGAAAGCAAGAGAGAGAAATGAAATTTTCGGTTGGCAGCTCATTTCAAAAGTCAGTTTCATTTGTAACAATGATTTCACATACTTTGAGGGGATCAAAGCGATCAAAACGTTAAAAAGAAGCTTGACGTTTTGTCTTTTAACACAGCATTTTACAGTATATACAAATGCCTACACAAAAAAGATTTCTGGGTACATCCCTAGGTACACACAGGGTAACAGGAATTGCAAATGTCCCAGTTAGGGTTCTGTTCCGAAATGGCTTTATATTCTCAGCCATTCTATTTATAAGTTTCGGGCCTGTTTTCCGTTTTTGGGACTGCATCAGTTCAATGCTTTGGTAAGAGGTATTAATTACATTTTTTTGTTTCTTCTGCACTTTTACACTGGAGTGGTTTTTGTATTTAACTTTTTATGTGAAAACACTAGTTTGTTGTGCTAGGGGTACATTTTTATGCCAATTTTAAATTCAAGGGGGATAGTAGATCTGCAGGATAGTAGATCTCCAGGGACAGGGCTGGGTTATGTTTGCCTTCTTGTCATATGACTCAGCTACGACTTCCATATCACGAAGTGTATACAAGGCGTTGGCCAAATGTGAATTTTTCCAGAGGAGCACAAAATGATTCGGCTTTGGACATCGTAGAATACAGACAAGCACTATTCCCCCAGGCCAGGAATGGCCAATTCCGGTCAAGGAATGCCGGTGTGTATGTAGGTTTTTTTGTTTCCACCAAGTACCCTGGTTAAATGAGCTAATTGGCTGTACACACCAACACGGGTTCACTTGTAGATCAGATCACAGTAAATCGCTTCATATAGGGATACAAGAACAGTCTGTGACTGTCATTCATGCGCTTATCAAGAAATGTAGAAGACGTAAATGTTAGGGTTGATTAAGTAATCGAGGCCAGAAGTTGGCATGGAAACCATAAACGGATACGGCCCTTGCTGCCCACCTCTGCCCTAGAGGTTACAATCCCAGCATTGCCATTTACACTACTGGAATGTTAGGCTTCTTCGGGAGAAGTCAGTTATACTTCAAAAATTAACCTGCAGGAAAAAAAACAAAAAAACAAAGTTGGATGCACCCAGTTCACACAAGGGTGGTTTCTAAGTACAGATACACAACATTTCAGGAAAACACATTCCAATCCCTCTCTGTTTCTACCACCTCACCAGTATTCCTCTGGCTACCATCCAGCTTTTGTGAAAACACTCTCACCTTATGCAATATTTGCAAATGGGAACAAATTTGACAGTTACTTATGTTTCCTGGTAAGAAGGGATGTTCAACAGAAGGCCATCAACCCCTACTTGGCAGCACCTTGCATGCAGAGGCTAACACATGGAAACATATCCTTCAGCTCCCTATTGGTTAATTTGTGGACACTGACACAAACATACACCCTAAATAAGTTTAAGGAAAAAATTATTGCCTTAAGCACATGTTGCTCTGCAACCCAGGAGAACATTGAGTCACCTCAATCTTTAATTTGATTAGTCAGAAAGGGTTATTTGTTCTACACGGCATGCACAGTTATTTCTGACATAATGTGGCTTCAGAGGGTAAATAATCCCTCTAAACATGAGAAGTAACAGCTTGTTAAAAATTCTATGACTGCAACTGTGGTTGGAACGAAAAGAGCACACACACACCGGTCCCCCAGGACCGAGGTTGGGAACCAGTGACGTAGACCGTTTGTGGAATGGGCGAGGTGTAATAAGAGAAAACATTCATGGAGCCATAAGGACTGCACATTAACTAACACCCGATCTGTACCAGAGATGACCAAGCACTGGTCCAAGAATGCCGCACGGCATGCTGGTCTTGTTTTTAATCCAGTTTAGGAGAAAGACCATGTCTGAATAAACTTACTTGCCTACTAATGAGTACGCTAGTTGAGTACACTGGATGATTTTCTCTGAACGTAGTGTACTTAAAATCCCAGGATGATATACTTATTTCTGGGGTTTTTCTGAGTATATTCGGCAGCATATTTTCAGGAAGTAAACCACCATTTTGGGTCCCATTAATATGACGCACAGCTTCGCTGGTTTTCTTTTAACAACGACGCGTGAGCAAGGGTGAGACGTTTTTTTACGACGCCTCCACAGTGTGGTTGCAAAATAGTACGAAGGATGTTTTCACATGCTGCATGTAACGTACGAAACAGTATGCAGTGATAACAAAATCAGGTGTGCCAAAATAGGCCTGAAATTAAAACCTACAGGACGGCAGATCTCCAGGAACAGGGTTGCAAACCACTGTTATAATGTAGCTTACCATTTCAAAAGGTACGCATGAAAAAAATCCCTGAAAGTGCCAGAAGAGTTGTCCAACTTATTAAATAATTTTGGATCATTCAGAAACTATTTGATGAAACATTTGATAAAGAAAGAGAAAGAGATTTGTGAAGGAAAGGAAATTAAAGGAAAATCATGTTTCACAGTCCTGTCAGGGGTGAGTTATTCTGGTTCTGGAGGGCGGGGTGTGTTTGTGTGTGTGCGTTTTTGTTCCCACCAGTTACCCTGGCTAAATGAGCCAATTGAGCCGCACACACCAACACTGGTTCACTTACAGACCGGATCACAGGAAAATGTTTCATATCGGGACATGAACTGTCAATCATGCGCCTATCAACAAATGCAGCTAAAATGTCAGATGATGGTGTAAATGTCAGACGGCTAATTCAGTAATTAAGGCCAGAAGTTGAAGGAATGAAAACCCGAAACGGATCAGGCCCCTGCCGCTCACATCCGGGCTGTGTCACGGATAAAACTTGGGAGAAGTCTGGGGAGGGAAAACAATGAAAAGACATTCGCTTATGTTCGCTTTATTCATTTCCTTTTAACAAACTCGCGTGAGAAGAACGGTGCATGCAACCAGACAGCAGAGATAAGCCCAATCCAGATGCCGGAAAAAGATAACAGGGGAGCAACTCCCCAAGTTGGAATTTTACCCCCACCACAAAAAAATAAAAATAAAACAAAATCCTGTAATTTTTTTTTATGTGAATGATGACCCAGGGGTGAAAGGTCATCAAACACTATGACAGAACCTTTGACTCTATTCAACCACATACGATTAGCATGAACACTGGAGCACGACCAGGAGGAAAAGTAAATAAAAAGTAAAGTACATAAAGTAAAGAAATTACATTTCTAAGGGGCACCAAAAGTAAGCATACAGTATACCAAAGCAATGCTACAACACGGTCGCAACTTGGTTTAACAGATGTAGTCTTTAGCGTCTTGCTTTAGCCAGTCAGAATCTTTCATTGAAAGGGTCCACTCTTGACTCAGTGGTTTAAGAAAAAAATGGGTGTTGGCCAATTCCCAGTTCTGGTATATTGCTGAATTTTAATTCAAAAGAAAAAATTCAAAAGACCACAGGTGCAGCAGATATGGCAGGACTGAGGGGGGGATTGCTGTCATTTATTTTTTACTTTTTTTTTTTTGTAACCAGGTGCTACAATGAAAAATTACTTAACTAAATCCACAGCACCTCAAATCAGACCAGGTCAGCCAGGCCCAAGCTTGCCCTCTTCAAGGCAGCTTCCCTAAATCCCAATGGAAATCCCTCAGTCCCCTACAGGACTCCGTGTTTTGATCTGGATCTAGGAGGAGGAGTACGCCAAACCCCTCGACCCCACTCCGTACCTCCAGGAGAGTTTTGCCTGTACAAGGTCTTCTGCGTGCTCGGTGCTTCTCCTCAACTGCACACGCTCTCTCTGTAAGCCGCCCCGTTCAGGTATGTACATAAAACACTCTGCGATACTGACTGGGGAAGCTGAGGGCCCTATCGGATTTCAGAGCCGTCCTCCGGTAGTTGTGTGTCGGCTTGGAAGCGTACTTTTGCTTCGGTGCGTTTGTAAGAATTACAAACAGAAATACCGACATAACCAGCCCCCCCCCCGCGCGCGTCCGCAAAAGAAGCTTATTGTAACGTTAGGCAACAAATTCACTCAACGCGACGTATCTTACAAAAGAATACCTTCTTTGCTATCTCGTGTTAAATACAGCACGTTTTTTTATTTATTTATTTATTTGACATGCAGTGAATCTCAAAACGTAATAGCCGGCTCATCGGCACAAAGTAAACATTCGATTGGAATCGGTTACATTTCAGAACTTGGCGTGCCAGCTGGAACCAGTAATTGTTTTGAAATGTCAAGACACCGAGGACCCGGTGCTCGTGTTGAGTTTCCTCATCCAGGCGCTGGTGATTAAAATTCTGATTTACAGTGCGCCCCACGGCCCGTATTGGATTACGCAGGCGCAGAGGTTTCAAACCAGAGGTAACCGGTACGAACCCGGGTTCGAACGGACGCACCAAAACGCGCTTTGGTTTCAAGAGCACAGAGAGTACAATAAGGGGCCTCGAACAAGGGACGGGCGAGCGGACGAATTTCGGCGCGGCGAACACGAGCGTCCCGCCGCATTATAAACCCAGGTGTAGCAACAGCTGTTATCAATTATTTCACTAATAATGACGAACTGATGTCAACTGACTGTCTAAGTAGTACTGCTACACAGAGGCAACCACTTAGAACAATTCCATTAAGAAGTCAGTCAAATCATTTTAACGGAGCAATTAATTTCACACTCTGATATTCTCGATTTTCTGGTACTCAATACGAAAACGTCAAAACGACTGTACGTCACGTCCAAGATATATATATTTTTTTCAATATACAAGACGACAGAACCTAAAAAAAAAAAAAAACAAAGTGTGGCTTTCAGTGTGGAAAAACTCAAAAGCAAACCAAAAACATAACAAATAAGCATTCAACCACCCCACCAAGGGCATGAACCAGAAATATCTGCAAATGCCCCCCCCCCCCCCATCACTCCCACTGTAAGAAGCTAACATTCTCTACAGTACATTACAGTGCTGAACCTGGACTATTTTCTTTTCTTCTGATGAACACCCTGATGGTGACAAAATAACAAATTACACAGATCAATGCCCATCATTTCAAGATGTTCAGCAGTCACACACAAACCACAAGACAAATGTTCTACACACCACAAGTACAGAGTGTTCCTCACCAGTCAGAATGAATGCAGTGACCCCCAATGGTCAATTCTGCACGCACTGGATCACATGACTCAGGTTCAGCAAACTCGTACATTAAAACTGGACCATAACATCATCTCCGTCATGAGATGAGTAGGGGAGAGGGTCAACCATGGTCCCCCGTGTGGTCACACTTAAAAAAATAACCGCGGTTTATACTCATAAACAGAACAAAAAAAAAAAGAACGAAAAGTCAATTACACACAATTGGTCAAGATACCGAATAAAGAACCTCTCCCAATTTCGAAGGAGATGGACGAAAATTCCGCTCAACTGCAGAATTCTGCTTTTAGTCAAACGTGAGCCGAGAGACAATAGTATTTCTGAATTTCTTTTTGAATACCTTGCAAGTTTGACAACTTGGGAAATAAAAGGTGACAAACTTGTAAGGGAAGGGTGATTTACCCTACACATCCTACACCCCCAATGGAAAATATGCAGAATGGGCCAGAGCCATGGGAAGTGTGCATAATGGGTCAGAGCCAATGGGAAGAGGGGCTTCTCCCGAAAGGCACCAATCAGGAATGAGCGTGTGCGTTGGGGATCCAGGCTTGTGCAGGTGCAGGTAGGCGATCGCTGTGGAGAACTCGGGGTCAGAGAACGATGCGCTTTCCCGCCTCAGTCTGTCTTCTTCTCCCTCTGCCCATCGTCCACGCTCGCCTGGAGAGAGAGGAACAAATAAATAAATAAACAAAACTTCTACATGTGGATTTTGCTAGTCCCAAGGATTCTCTAAGGTAATGTACGTTAGTTCCTAAACCTTGCAGAGGCTTTTAAAATGCTAAACAAATTCATAAAAGTTTGTGTTCTTTCGACTCTGCCATGGGGACATAATGTCATCATCCAAATACTGCACTACAAAATGGCCGCCGATGGGAAGCATCATAATCAGAGTGCGACACTGAAACAAAGCGATTTCCCCTGGTGGCGGCAAGGCTGAGTGCAGCACACGCGCAAACCGACCGGCTTCACGTTCACCGGCGGACCAACGAAGGCCCGACACCGGACCGGCCATCATCCTGACCGGCCAATCAGGTGGTTCAAGGACCAGGACAGGCTCTCACGAAACACGTGAGCGTAAAAAGCCAGGAGAACCACAACACAACATCGTCTGCCGTCTCAGTCCGGGCCCCCCGCACCGTCCCCCCTCCCCCCCCCGGTACGGGACACGCGGGAACACCACACCCGGCCTGCTGCACACGGCGTGGGCAGAGTTCTAGAAACACAACACCTGCCGTTCCGAGAAATAGTTGGAATAGCGCGCAATATTCCCTTTCAAAGGGCACGGAATGTTCGGCTGCCAAAGGTTCCGTCATGAAGATCCCCACCCCAACTGCAACCTGACAGAAAGGGCACCTGCATGATTTGTCTGTCCCATGTATTTCATTCATTTAAGGGGATTTAAAGCCACCGCCTGCACTTTGGTTTTTTTGGGA